>CM060313.1:9472709-9565209 GCA_030674185.1 Monoplex corrugatus | reverse complement strand
AGTTTTGAGAGCGGACTTGAAGGAGACAAAAGTAGGTTGCTGACGGACTGAGAGAGGAAGTTTGTTCCAGGAGAGTGGACCAGAAACAGAGAAGGCTCGTGGACCATAGGTATTGAGCTTAGTGCGTGGAAAGCGAAGAGTCAGAGGATCAGAGGCAGAGCGGAGGGTACGTGAGGGAACATAGATCTCAAGTAGGCTTGACAGGTAATCGGGGGCTGCGTTATTGAGGCTTTTGTAGCACATGGTGTCTAGTTTGTACTGTATGCGCTTTGATACAGGGAGCCAGTGAAGTTGTGCCAGGAGAGGAGATATGTGGTCAGCTTTTTTCTTTTTGAGTACAAGGCGTGCAGCATTGTTTTGAATGCGCTGTAGGATGTGAATGGTGGAGGCAGGAAGACCAGACAGGAGTGATCTGGCACAAAGACGAGCCCAGGAAGATCATCCAGAGAAGACAAGTGGTCTGATGCTGAGGTTCCATACAGGCCACAACCGGCTCAATACCCGTATGAACAATTGAAGTTCCAATAGATGCCTTCATCAGCTTATCTCTGTGATCAAGAGGACAAACAGCTGAACACACATTGCAGTGATGCAAGTTCTCATAAAACTTCTGATAATACTTACGATTTGTTTTCACTATTGTGACAGTCTACCGATGCTCGTCAAGTTTTATTTGAACTAAACTTTTTTAAGGTCACAGTGATTTGACAAACTCCAAACTCCAAGCACCTGTTTAGAGAGACTGCAACCTCTAGAAATGCGTGACGCTGTTTGAACACATCTGTCACAAAACAGCACTCTGTCCTTAACACAATTTACCAGACAAGTCTTTCGTATTTGTAAACCCCTTTGACGTAGGCTGGTTGGTTCTTTGGACAGAGCCGTTGACTGAACATCTGATAACTTGAGTTCAACCCCAGCCTACAACATTAAAAACTGACCTGTTTACTGCCCATCTTAATGTTTCCATCATTCTGGTGGTGTCAGCTTTGTGTTTTATAAGTCCCTCCCCCTCCTCCCCAATTTCAAGACCATGTCAGTGCATAGGGTTTTGCGCAGGCTTAAGGAGTCTGCCAGATAATTCTTGGCAGATTTGGGTGGAGCACATATGGAATTGTCCGAGTGCGATGAATCCATCTTGAACAAACTTGTAAACCCCTTTTCCTTTTCGAATGGATGTAAGAATAATAATTGAATAGATAAATAAACCCTCGACCAGAGCATTGAAACGCCGTTTTAGGCACACTGAAACAGAAAACTCACATGAATTTTAGTCTCTCTGACCCAAGCATCAAATAACGATCATCTGCAAGAGAGACAACTGCGCTTAATTATACCTAATGGAAAAAGCAGGAGTTGTTCATCCTATTCTTCTTCCAGTTCCATGACAGGTGTCGCCACGAAGTGAGCTGATGGGATACAGCAGCAGGGTTCTCCATCTGTCTTTGAGGTGCAGCAACAAACAGTTCACACCTGTTGAGTTTGGTCCAGTCTTTGACATTTGCCACCCGATTCCTCCTCTATCGACATCGACGAAGGCCTCGATCCTTCCAAGTTATCATAAAAGATGGCAGAAATTTTAACCCTTTCAGTCACCAATACCGGCTGTACCCTGTCTGGCTTTCTCTGTCTCTGTATACATGTCTGTCTCTTTCTGTCTTTGTCTGTCTGTTTCGTACATACACACATACATATACAGAGACACACAAATATATAGACTTACTCACACAGATACACGCAGGCATGCACGCACACTTACAAACACATGCACACATACACATATACAAGCACTCACATACATGCACTGGCATGCCGCACACAAACGTGCACACACACACACACACACACGCGCGCGCGCACGCCAGCACACGCACACATAATGCTCCACATGGCGTTTGTAGATTTGATCAAAGCCAAGATATTGACAATGTTAACCTTTTGACTCCTGCGCCCTGTCCACCAGCACCCTGCATTAACTATGCTAACAAAACAACTTAACCCTTTTACTCCCTCAACCTATCCACCAACTTCCTGCAGGTGGTGGACAGTGTGTGGCAGCCAAAGGGTTAATCAGAAGGGCCTGTGAGGATACTACCAAAGTCTGGTTTCCCTCAGAAGCTTGTATCACTGCTTACTTCCTTCCATAATGGTGTGTCGGCCAGGGTGCAACAGAATGGACAGTCATCGGAACCGTTCCCCTTGCAGAATGGAATGATATAGTGAATGTTCCAGCGCCCATTCTTCTCCATCCTCTTTGCGGAAATGCTAACTGATGCGTTCAGAGACTTGTTGTTATTGTTGTTTAAAGCCCAGCTGACTACGTAAAGTCATATCAGGGCTATACCCGCTTCAAATCATACAAAACTTCAACAGGCCAAAAACAAACAAACAAACAAACGAACAAACAAACAAACAACAACAACAACAACAAAAGTACATATCAATGATTTCGCACACATAATCTAAGGACGTTGACCACACCGTCCGATTTATCACACAAGGGATTAAAAACAAAACAAAAAACACCTGAATACAAACTTAAGCATACCTAGGGACACCAAAACATACATAAAAATAGGCATAAATTATCTAAAGTTGCTTCCGCATATCTCGCCTCCCTTGAACAAAAATTCGCACTTAATACATGTACCCCAATTATCAGTCCTAAAGTATGTAAGACTTTATCGAACACGTACAGGTGAATGGGCCAGCAAGGCAGAAAATGATAGGAAGAAATGACAATAATATTTAATATTTATACTGAAAAAGCCCTCGGCATCCCCACGAGGGCGTTCAGAGATTTTGACAGGCGTGTGTGCATCAAAGACAGTTTTTTCCACACTGTCTTTGTGTACATCCAATTCTGTTCAGATGGAAACCTCTTCATTCTATGGAGACTCCAAGCCAAGGCCAAAGTGCTCAAAGCCTCCATTATGTAGATGGTCATTATCAGGGGTTTGGCTAGCAGAACGATCATTCTTGCAGTAGATATATTCATGAAAACTCTATGTATCAGCTTGCTCAAAAAGGCGTTTCAACTATCTGGTTTTGGGTTTTATCGCTTAATTTATTTATGTAATTATTCATGTATTCATCTACTTGTATATTTATCTTTGTGTGTATTTTTATTCTGATTTACGTATTCATGTTATTATCATTATTATTCTTAACCCTCTAATTAAGGAAGTAGATTCACATAGAAATATGAACACGAAGGACTTTAGTGGTAAAATTGTGTAGGGAAGAAGTGTGCTGTGTTGTGTGGGAGGTGTCCAAATAACAGCAGAGAGAAGGCTCTGTGCAGTGTTCACATATTAACAAAGGTTTTACTTTAGCGCCTCCCAAAGCCCAACCCCTCGTCCTCGTCGTGGGAGGTGGAAACAGGTAATGCTGGCCAACGGGGCACTGGTGAAGCTGCGACTGGCTTAGCAGGCCAGCAGTGGATAAACAAATTGCTCAAGACAACATAAGGAGATACAAACGGACCGATTACAACGGAAAACGACGCGGCGAGGAAAACGGACAACTATTAAAGAAAAACGAGAAGGTTGGGACCTGGAACATTTGCGGTTTGACGAACAAAGAACCAGAGATAGTAGAGTTCATGACCCAGCGCAAGATCTCCATACTGGGCATTGCAGACACCAGAAAGAAAGGAACAGGAACAAAGGAAATAGACGCCAACTATGTTCTCATTTGGAGTGGTGTAAGCAAGGAACAAAGAGCAGCACATGGCGTGGGTTTCATCCTACACCATGACAAGGCAAAAGACCTAGTGAGTACGGAGTTCATTTCAGAGAGACTCTTGAAGATCGGCATTAGAGAGGACAACAAGATCAACAACTACATTCAAGTGTATGCACCATGTAATGACTCCTACTCAGATGAGGATAAGGACTCCTTCTTCGAAAAACTCTTGGACACCATCAACAGCATCCCGGACCAAGACCTGTACGTCATGGGAGATTTCAATGGCAGAGTCGGAGAGAGAAGAACACCATGGACAAAACACCTCGGTCCACACAGTGATCACAGAACACCATGCAACTACAACGGCAACCATGTATTGGAACTGTGTGCAGAGCATGATCTTATTGTCACCAACACCTTCTTCCAGCACAGAGCCACTCAGATCTACACCTGGTACAAATGGAGCGATATCGACGTCTCATCTCAAATCGACTTCACACTAGCAAGATCTAGAATGCGGAGCAACATCAGAGACTCAAGAGCCATCCCCAACGCAGGCCTGGACACAGACCACAGGCCAATCATCACGACGTTGGTCACTCAGAAGAAGAGGAAGTTCACCAAAATGAAGAAACAGCCGGAAAGACTCAACATGCACAAGCTTCAAGACGAAGAGGTGCAGACTCAGATCAGGTGCACCATCAAGTGAAAAATTGGACTGTAGTGACCCTACATTACTAAACTTAGAGGAAGCTTGGGACACCTTCAAGACAGTTCTCCTGGACACTATAAAAGAAGCCTGTGGCACCAAGAAGACAGGAGGAAGAAACAGAAAGGCAACAGCTTGGTGGAACAAAGAAGTGAAGGATGCTATCAAGGAAAAGAAGAAACTATACAAGATCTGGGTCAAGTCAAAGGATGAAGAGGATTACATCAAGTACAGACTTGCAAGAAGACACAGCAAGAAAGTTGTGAGAACAGCAAAGGAAAAGTCATGGACCCAGTATGGTGAAAAACTCTGTGAAACATGCAAAGCTTCCCCAAGAGAGTTTTACAAGAGTGTGAAAGCGATGAGAGTGCGAGATGAACCTTTCAATTCAACCACTATCATCAACGATGCAAACGGGGAAGCATTGCATGAAGAGGAGAAAATAGTGAAGAGATGGGAAAACTATTTCAAAGACCTACTCAACCCATCAGGAGTACGGGCACAAGACACAGTCCCGGTTCACCCCCAGCCACCCAGACCACTCAGAACCTACCATCCTAGAGGGTGAAGTAAAAAAAGCAGTGAAGACCAGTCCTAAAGGCAAGGCAGCTGGAGACGACGGCATAACAACTGAAGCCATCCATGTGTGCGGAATTCAGTTGCTCACCACCATCTTTCAGAAAGCTTGGGAGGAGAGAAAAGTACCAGAAACTGGCAAAATGCAATAGTGGTGCCAATATGGAAGAAGAAGGGCAGCAAGAAAGACTGCAGTACCTACAGAGGCATATCACTATCAGCCATGTAGGGAAAATGTACGCAAAGATCCTGGAGCAGCGCACTCGAGCGAAAACAGAACATCTCCTCAGTGACACCAATTTAGCTTCAGAAAAGGAAGAGGGTGCACCGATGCAATCTTTGCACTCCGACAACTGTGCGAGAGGGCGATCGAATATGACCGAGATCTCCATCTTGTATTCGTTGATCACGAAAAGGCCTTTGATCGAGTCAACAGAGACAAGCTATGGAAGGTCCTCGAGCAGTGCAACGTCAAGGGCCAGCTGCTAGACAACATTCTGGCCATCTACGCCAACAGCAGGAGTGCAATCCGCACCGCCAGTGGAACATCTGACTGGTTCCCAGTGACATCAGGAGTAAGGCAGGGCTGTAATCTCTCCCCTCTTCTCTTCGTGATCTATATAGATCAGATTACGAAGGAGGCAAACCCAGACCCTGAGGCACTTAATGAACTCATGTTTGCGGACGACCAGGCAATGGTGAACAATGACAAGATACAGCTACAGGAGCACACAGACCAGCTCAATGAAAGCTGCGAGACATATGGCATGAAGATCAGCGTCAGCAAGACCGAGGTCATGACTGTCAGTAAGAGACCAACCAAACGATATCAACATCAACGGAACCCAGCTGAAGCAAGCCAGTGAATTTAAATACCTGGGCAGCATCTTCACTGAAAATGGCAAACTAGACAGAGAAATCGAGACCAGATGCCAGAAAGCCAACGCAGTCAGCTACCAACTTGCCCCTCTCCTGAAACACCCCAGCATTCCCACCAGCACTAAGGTGAATCTCAATCAACGCCATTTTTCTACCAACACTGACATACCAGTGCCAGACATGGTCCCTAACTAAAGTCCTCGAGAGAAAACTGGTCACCTGTGAAATGAAATGCCTGAGGAAAGCAGTAAACAAGACAAGGCGGGACAAGATCAGAAATGAGGTGATACGAGACATGGTAGGAGCAACACCAATCCTACAACACATCAACATATGAGGATCAAGTGGTTCGGACACCTCACACGTATGCCCCTAAACCATCCAGCTCTTTGGGCGTACAACACCAGATACTCTGGCTGGAGAGCCAGAGGAAGACCAAGACGACGATGGAGCGACTCCGTGGCAGACACCCTCAGAGCTCACGAGATGTCCCGTCTCCAGGCCACCCGCCTTGCTGCTGACAGACGACTATCTCCCCGCGACGCCCACCGGTACAAGCGGAAGGAAAAAGTAAAGTTTACTTTAGCATTTTTGAATGGGGATAAAAAGTGGCACTACCAAGACAAAAACTGTAAATGGCAAGAGTTTCATTTAAGATTGGAGCTGATGATCAAGAATTTTATCAGTCCTGTTAAGTCTTTGAGTTTGAACTGCTAAAATCTGTTTTTCTTTATCTTATTATTTTTTAGATTGTTTAGTCTGTGTGTGTTGTTTTTTTTTTTTTAATATGGGTTTGTCTGCAATTGTAGTAAAATGTCCAACTGGCTCTTCTAAAAGGACCAAATCCAAAGTCGAACGTGGTCTGGGCATATCACTGAAAAAGTTACACCCCAAAGCGAAAATTGATGCACATTACTACATACAGCAGAATTAGTATTAATTAAATATGGAAATTGTATGATCACACTTTTAGTAGTTTGCCACACACACTCACACAGTCAAAACACACATCTTTTTTCATCAATCTTTTATTTGGCATGAAGGGCATCATCCAATATGCATGCTTATAGACATGCATGAAAAATAGATACATGATACGGACTGGAACAAATCCAATCTTTATAAGTAACTTCACAAGTATGGTACGTTATTACAAATTCAAAAACAGGCATAAACATCATAAAGCTAACACTGAATTTTAAAAGAAACGTGAAAAACCTCAGCCCTCACACCAGAAAACTAAAAACCAACGGAAATATTCGTTCAACCTTGATTAGTAGACATGGCAGACCTCTAGAAGGCAACAAGACACAGTCAAGGCGTGACAAGTGGGTCTCCATAATTCCTTATTTCACATACCCTCACACCATTTGTGCAGAAATGAAACACATAAATGGAAGCAAAATAAAACAAGCTTGCATACTTTTAAAATCCTTGGCCAAGAATACACATCTTGAATGAAACACACAAAAAACTCGCTGTACTGACATTACAGACGATCTTCTTTTGCGCGGTTGTAACCTTAAAACATGAACAATCTTCATCTGATCTGGATTATTGTTATTCCTGTCTCTGAAGAACTTTCGTAAAAATCCGTAAACAAAAAGCAGAGAAATCTTTAGTCAAATGCGCACATATTTCTAGTTGCTGCAGGACAAATGATGGCCATGTTTTTTCAAACTTATGTGAGAATATCTGCCATTTCCCATGGGGCCACACACAGTGCTGACACTGGCACTGTCTCAAACATAACACTACACTGCAGACTCCTGCAACATGGAATGGAAAGTCTTCTCCTGAATTACAGATCAAAGCACTTTTTTCACTACAACAGAACCACAGCTGTTTCAATCACAGACTGACAGGAAGACATGACACAGAACTCATTTACATGGCAGGGCTTATGTACTGGCATGTTGCTTACACCATGGTCAATTTGGGTCTCCTCCATCATATGGCATCAGTGACAGTGCATATGGAATTCATTCCAACTGTGGAGACGTTATCTTGAGAAACTGGATCTGAAACAAGGTAGGATCTCAGGACCTTGCCACAAATGCCTTATGGCTGTTGAGATCTTGCCAGCGAGTAATGCATTCGCACAGTCATACGGTTTATGCCATAACCACTCTGGATCTTCTCTATCACATGACATCAGTGCATATGGAATTTACTCTGAGCACAGAGTTGCTTCTTGAGAAACTGTCACACAGTACTGATCTATTTTCAAATCAATTTGTGTTACTGTTCTAACCATCTGTACCAAACATGTTTGAAAAAAGACGTAGATTTCACTAATATACTGCAGACAAATTGTTATTCGTACGTCAAAATTCTATGGTCCCAAATAATGGCCATGCCTTATCAAAGTGAAATATTTGTGACTTTCCATCTAGTCTGATCTATTGTCTGCCTTTGGCAAAGATCCATCATTTTGATTTTAAATTCAAAATAAAATATTGTATTGTATCATCCCGCCGATAAGCATGCCAGAAATCCCTGCCAGTCATTCCGCCTGGACACAAAAACATGTGGGTCTGAATAAAAGGATCAAGTCTTCCTGATGACACTGAGTACTGCCTGGCCAATTACACGGACCTGAAGGAAAACGTCAACATACACAGGGTATACTACAAAGGCTGGCCTAGAACAGAAAGGAGTGGCGGATCTTAGCTGCCACCCTACATGCCAGTGGCATTATAAGCAGAAGAGACGTAACTAACAACTTGGGCCATTTCAGAACTACACACACATTCAATGATTCACAAAGCTTCTCCCATCAACACATCCTCTACTACACACTTCAGATACATAAATGACTTCTACATGCTTCTTCAACAAATGAGTGATTGGACAAGCGTGCAAGTATCAAAATAAAGTCTACAAGCTCTACAACAAATCAACAGCATCAAAATGAAGCAACCTGTTCCAGGTAACATGAACTCTATGAGTAGAAAGTTCACAACAACAGGAGATACAGCCCTCCCCACTCTGACCCATCAACATGAGGACTACAAAGTCTACTGTAATGACAGCCACCAAAATGTACAAATTATGTTTCTGTGTGACAGAACCATGAATACAGAAAAATCTACAGAATGAATGCCATCAGAAAAGTCAAACATCTATTCAGTCAGATATGAAAACAATTGTGATTAAAAATGTTTTATCTCCTGTCAACATGAACAATCATCACTTAAAACTGAAAATGATTGTAACATAACAATCAGTTTGTAAACATCATCATTCTATTTTACTTAGTGAAAAGGGGGAAATCACATCAAATCATTTGCTAGTAAAAAAAAAATCAAATCACAGCATTTGAACTTTCAAATGACAAATTAAATGAAAAAAAAATGTAACTGCTAAAATACATTCGTTATTATTGTGAGGCACAAAACCAAAGCATTGGGTAATACATTTGTTATTACTGTGAGGCACAAAAGACAAAAGTATTGGGCCACCGTATTCTGCATTTACATCTTGTCACCAGGGTGTCCCCTCCATGTTGTGTTTTCAAAGTGGGTTAGAGTGTCATGTTGGTAATACAAAGTTCATGGGTTCAAACCTCAAGCAGGCCATATTTTCACAAGGGCTGGATAGTTCTTTTGACAGAGCAGACTCAAGGTCTGATATCTCCAGTAAATCCCACCAGCAACATTAAACACTGTCCTGTTCGCTGCCCATCTTGTTTCCATCATTCTGGTGGTATCAGCTTACTGTTTGATAGGTCCCATGGCTGTCACCTCCATTCAAGCTTGCCATGCATAGGGTTATGCGCAGGATAGGAAGTCTTCCACATCAAATTGCATGGCAGTTTGCACGTGGAGCACTTGTGGCATATATATCCCAAGTGCCACGAATCCCTCTAGAACAAACTTCAAACGATCCCTCTACATGCAGTTCATGCTGCTCTATGCACTGTAACCATGTCAACAACAACAACAACAACAAACAACAAAGTGTAGCCATTCTTACAATTTCTCTTTCTACACAAAAATACAGGACAAACCACGTCTGTACATCTTTAGTCACCATGACCTGGAGGAAACTTCACAAGTAATTGAGGACAATAGTGGATTGTTATAAAAATGAAAACAAATTTTAAAAGCTTTCAGTACTTCCAGAGAAAGTGCTCTTCAAACAATGTCCTCAAAAAGTGCGAATTTTCGGCACTATTTTTTGGTTTGTGTGATTCTGACCATGACACTATTTTCCAAACTCTCACACTTATGACTCCTCAATGTTTCACACCTTTGACCAAAATCTGACAAAGATCCATTCAAAAGCAGCTAAAAAAAAAAATTCTTCCAAACACACTCTGGTAACAGACAGATACACAGATAAACTTAACCCTTTGACTCCCTCACCCTATCCATCAGCTTCCCTGCAGGAAGCTGGTGGATAGGGTGAGGGAGTCAAAGGGTTAAGGTTTTGCTTTGCTAGCATGGTTGACAATGCAGGATGCTGGTGGACAGGGTGTGGGAGTGAAAGGGCTATACACACTCCCTCCGGGTCACATGAAATAATCTCTGATGAATGCATACTCCACAAGGGACCTGGACTGATCAAAAGACCAACATTCAGACAACCAAAAATCCTGTAAACAAACAGAAGGTAAATCCCTATCCAAAACTGGGATTAAATATAAGACCTTCAGTGGGCACCCTAACCGCTATGCCAATGGGTATTCTAACTGACAGATCTTAAATGGTAGACTATCAAATCCTCATCATTCATCATGGCGTTGGCGATCATGGCCCTCCATATACATCTATCCCTTGTCACCGCAAGTACGTCTTTCACCCTCTCTGTCCTCAGCCACCCTGCAAGTCCATCCAATATTTTCTCCCTGGTGTTCTCTTTCCCTCCAGCTTTCCTGTTGTGACCAGGTGCTCTAATTCCCCTTTCCTCATAAAATGACCAAAAATGTTGCTTGTCTTTTCCTAATCTTCTTATGAATGATTTCTTGTGATCTGCCACCATCAGCTGACTCAATCTTGTTTTGGCTTTGCGTGTTGACTGTCCACGCTCGCAATCGTATAACATTATCATTTGTTGGTAAGAAATCCTCATCATTACATATGTAATACTTTTTTATGAAAATAGGCTGCAGGTCTGTTGTGTCCGAGTTTTTTGTTGTTGTTGAAATGTCCACTTTGTACAAAGAACGCCAGCAACAGAAAGGGTCTTAAGCATGGAACTTTCCTTTGCTTCTCGATATGTGTCATTTTCACCTTGACAGTCTGTGAAGAATAGTGAAAAGCACTCTTCTTTTCTTCTCATCAAAACAATCAAGAGTTAGCAGTCCTCTCCGCATGCAGAAACTCAAATCATGACACATTAAACACACTGGGCATTCAGCACCAGTGTTTACTTTTGCACCTGTATTAAAAACGCACTTCTTGATCTTTAACAATCATGAATTTCATGGCACAACAGTTACACACTCAGCCTTTCAAACAGGCAGCAGAATCTCAATCCAATAAAATCACTTCAAAATGTGCTCAGATCAATACAAGGAATACATTCAGATCAAACATCACATTTGCAATGTCAATAAGATTTTACAAAAACATTTTTCTTTATTGGAAACAATAATGAACAGAAGCACACTTTAAAATAAATAAATAAGTTATAAAAATGCTACAAGAAACCAACCACACAACACTACAACTGTTACGTGGGCTAAAATAATACAAACAAGGAAAGTTCCAAACAGTTCAGCAGTAAACTGACTGACAACAGAGAACATAATATATATACTGCCAGAAGGGTATATCTACCTTCTTTAATCCTTTTGTATTACATCATTCTA
Organism: Monoplex corrugatus; assembly: GCA_030674185.1. Lineage (NCBI taxonomy): Eukaryota > Metazoa > Mollusca > Gastropoda > Littorinimorpha > Ranellidae > Monoplex > Monoplex corrugatus. The sequence goes on along the minus strand of CM060313.1, from coordinate 9,553,537 downwards.
GAGTACCCTAAGAGTTTTGTGGAGTTGAGATATGTATGCCCGGGTATATCTACCTTCTTTAATTCCTTTTGTATTACATCATTCTAGCCTACCTCAAAGGGTTCTGTAAACTTGAGATAGATGTCTTATCATTCATGTATCTCCCTAGATACAGATGTCTTATCATTCATGTATCTCCCTAGATACAGATGTCTTATCATTCATGTATCTCCCTAGATACAGATGTCTTATCATTCACTAGTATCTCCCTAGAACAGATGTCTTATCATCTCATGTATCTCCCTAGATACAGATGTCTTATCATTCACATCTCTCCCTAGACACAAATGTCTTATCATTCATGTATCTCCCTAGACACAGATGTCTTATCATTCACTCTCTCCCTAGACACATGTCTTATCATTCATGTATCTCCCTAGATACAGATGTCTTATCATTCACGTCTCTCCCTAGACACAGATCTTATCATTCATGTATCTCCCTTGATAGATGTCTTATCATTCACATTCTCCCTAGACACGATGTCTTATCATTCATCGTATCTCCCTAGACACAGATGTCTTATCATTCACGTATCTCCCTAGACACAGATGTCTTATCATTCATATCTCTCCCTAGAAGATGTCTTATCATTCATGTATCTCCCTATACACATGTCTTATCATTCATGTATCTCCCTAGACTACAGATGTCTTATCATTCAGTCTCTCCCTTGACACAGATGTCTTATCATTCAGTATCTCCCTAGACACAGATGTCTTATTTCATGTATCTCTCTAGATAGATGTCTTATCATTCATGTATCTCCCTAGATACAGATGTCTTATCATTCAGTATCTCCCTAGACACAGATGTCTTATCATTCACATCTCTCCCTAGACACAGATGTCTTATCATTCACGTCTCTCCCTAGACACATGTCTTATTCATTCATCTCTCCTAGATACAGATGTCTTATATTCATGTCTCTCCCTAGATACAGAGAAGTCTTATCATTCATGTATCTCCCTAGACACAGATGTCTTATCATTCATGATCTCTCTAGAACAGATGTCTTATCATTCAGTCTCTCCCTAGATACAGATGTCTTATATCATGTATCGCCCTTGATAGATGTCTTATCATTCATGTATCTCCCTAGACACAGATGTCTTATCATTCAGTCTCTCCCTAGACACAATGTCTTATTCATGTATCTCTCTTGATACAGATGTCTTTTATTCATGTATCTCCCTAGACACAGAGTCTTATCATCTCATGTACTCCCTAGACAAGATGTCTTATTCATTATTTTCCCTAGACACAGATGTCTTTATTCACGTTCTCCCTAGACATCATTCATGTATCTCCCTAGATAAGAATGTCTTATTATTCATGTATCTCCCTAGACACAGATGTTTATTATTCATGTATCTCCCTAGATACAGAATGTCTTATCACTTCATGTATCTCCCTAGATAGCAGATGTCTTATCTTCATGTATCTCCCTAGAACAGATGTCTATTCATGTATCTCCCTAACATCATTATCATCTCCCTAGATACAGAAGTCTTATTATTCATGTATCTCCCTAGATACAGAGTTTTATTATTCATGCATCTCCCTAGATACAGAGTCTTATAATTCATATATCTCCCTAGATACAGATGTCTTATATTCATGTATCTCCCTAGATGTGGATGTGTCCTATCATTCGCGCATCTCCCTTGATAAGATGTCTTTTGTCATTCACACATCCCCCCAGCACATATTTCATAACCCTTGGCGACATACAATACCCAGTAACTTTATCCACATGATACAAGTTACATAACCCTTTCTGTTCAAACAGTCAATCCTTTCCAGAAGGTACCCAGAAAATCATTTAACTCTTTCCATCCCTGTACCTCTGCATGTTGTGAAAACCTGCGATCTCTGTTTCTCAATAAGCCATCTAAATAATGATTGTGTAAAACAAACCCTTTGTAACAGGTCATTGTAACTCGCACATACAGTCTATTCATGACACAGGTCACTATAATTCTGAACATGTTAACCCTCTGACTTCTGCAAAAACTTAACCCTTTGACTCCCTCACTCTATCCACCAACTTTCTGCCTTCCATTCAAATGACGGACTCTATAACCACTTCTATCTGTAACATCCACTGATACGATACACAGTTGTTATAACTATTTCTATCTGTGTAACGCACACTCTCTAATCGTTGTATATGTACAAAGTCATTGTAGGTATGTTCCCCTCTGTTTGTGTGATAGAGAGTTTGTTCATGACTACAGCTACTGTACTCTTTCTGTCATGTAACACACTTCAAATATTCAATATAAAATCACTGTTATCCAGTGTTCAATACAACGTTTAACCAAAACTACAATTATACTCATCTTTATCAATTTCCCTTCTGCTAAAGTTATGATTATGGTAATTCAGACTAAGTTATGATTATGGTAATTCAAACTTGGCTGGGTAAAGGGTGAAGATTTTTATGATCTCACAAGTCAACAGGTGTGCAGACATGTTAATGCCTAAACCCCCTCTGCATGTGTATGCAGACGCAACATTAAACATGCATGCTAAGATCATGAGTCATTTGAATGACTAACAGCACGAAGGCCAACTGAACAGAGTACACAGACCGAGTAGTAACATACTGCCTGCACAGTGAGAGCAAAAACCTGTGTATACACTTTCTGAAAAAAAATCAGAACTCTAAAAACAACAACCCCCCCCCCCCCCCCCCCCCCCCTCAACAAACACACCACCTTTCAGCCATGAAATATTCCTGCCCAGAGGTGAGCATGTTATGGGTTCATTGGAAATACTGGACATACACAACTGAGTCTCATCCATTTTACGCATGTGCCATTAACAGTGTTGCTCAATCTGATTTTCTGCCCATACACAGGCCCCAAGCAGCCAGGAACAAAGCCTTTGACAAACAGCTATAGGCAAGAAAAAAGAAAAAACAGACGAGAAATCCAAGGCGCAATCTGGTCAACAAACACACACCTTCGCACATGTGTACTACCAACTGATTTTATAATTAAAAACAAAAAACAAAACCTACAAATGATGCCTTGAAATGAAAGGCGAATAAAATCAAGGGAGGAAGTCATAAGGTACACTGGACTGTGTAACTCAGTAAGAGTATCAAAACGTATGTATACATTTTCAACTTTCTCCTTGGACGTTAACACAGTTATGTACATTACTATATCTTCAGTGATCAGGTACCTGGAGTTCTTTAACCCTTTGACTCCTGCACCCTATCCACCACCAGCAAAAACTTAACCCTTTGATCTCACCCTATCCACCAGCTTCCTACAGGAAGCTGGTGAATAGGGTGAGGGACTCAAAGAGTTAAGTTTGTGCTTTGCTAGCATGGTTAGCAATGCAGGATGTTGGTGGACAATGTTTGAGTCAAACGGTTAACTTATGAACTGAATGTTTTCCCTATAGATATATTCAATGTGCTGCAATAGACAAAAGATATGACTTGAAAACACCCACAGTCCAAAACTGTAGTAATGATTTCAAGTTACTCACAGACGTACACAAGATATATTTATGTATAGTATTGAGCGACATCCATTACAGCAAACACACAATGACTCACATAGTTTCAAACTGTGAAAACTTCATTGACACTTTTACATCATTTCAAAGTCAACAAGCAAGCAAGTAACCTTCCCACAAACTGGTAAAATTTTGCACAAAATGAACATGATCTGTGACAGCTACTTTAAAAAAAAAAAGAAAAGAAAGAGAAAGAAACCCCCCAGTACACTTGGTGTTACAGGGGGTGCAATTAATCTGATACTGTACAGGTTATTAAACAATCTGTAACACACTCCTCGTGAGCAAGAGTCATAGAAATACCCTGTTCCCACAATCAAACACGAAACAATTCAAATTTCAATACCTCTGTCCCCATAATCAAATACCTAACCAATTTAAATATCAGCACATTTTGCTTCAAAGCCTGCACATAATCACCTGTGAAAGATAAGATGCACTTCAATAGTGTGTGCCAGATACAATGTACACTGAAAAAAGGAACATAGCGGTTATAATAGAAGTAACTACTACTAATTTTGAAGCAATTAACATAGATGTACTTTATGCATTTGCAGCCACACTGTAATTTTTTTATTTTTCTGTACAATGTCGATTTCATATTCATTTAAAGCTGAAGCACCAAAACAGTATCACAAGGTTTGCAGTATGTGTTGTCTATGTGTTTCTGAAAATAATCTACCACACAGCACACAGAAAGGTTATGTCATATGAACACAATACGCACACCCCCAGATTATGATAATCCATACACGACAAGACGTGGATACAAGTTGCTGTGGTGAATCCAAAATAGACCGATACTTTCAGTGAGAGAAATCATTGTACACAAACACACAAAACTGAAATACATGAACACACACATTCTGTAAAAGCCAATAAGAGTGTAAACTCACGTAAACAGTCTACACAGATTGTCCAATTATGCATAAAATCTTTAAATGTTCCAATAATTATGCACTAAGACCCAAAGTGGAAATCATATCAAGCACTGATGTTCTGAATCATCTGCGAGTAAACTGTTAACCATAATAATGCACTGCTGTGACAAAATCAATATATTATACGAGTACTGCATCAACAAGTGAACTGAGTGAACTTTTCAAAAGAGCTTCAGGTGCTATTGAATTCCCAGCTAAAGAAAATGCATACCTTTTAAAAAAAAAAAAAACACCAGTATGGTCATTTCAAACAAAAGGTGCTGCAGTTTACAGGTGCTGTTTAACCTTTTCTCTAAAATAGGTAAATTGAATTTTCATAGGCTTACCAATTTAACACAGCATCAGTGAAGGTTTTCAAATCAAAACAAAAAAGGTTTCAATTCTAAAATAATACTTAAAATAACTGAACACTCTGACACACATGCTTGACATTGACAGTTAAGTACAATATTAGTAAACAAAAAGCACTGATGGATATGGCATTTCCATTTCATACAATGTATGCACTGGTTCATTATTTTCTCTCTACTGTTTTTCTTCCACATGAGCTGCTCAAGCTGTACTTTGCACTGTGTTCACACAGGAGACAGACTGGTGCTGATGGCAGCTCAACAATTTGATCACAGAATTACAAACACAAGCTCAAGCATACAGACTTTTTTTTCATTACACGTTACTGCCACAGACCAGGGACAAATTTACATGAAAAAAAAAGTTTACAGGCGTACATCAACATCAAGACCACATATCCCCATAAACATGCTTGCTTTTAGGGGATATTCAGGCAGATGACAAAAAAGCATATATTCTGTAACTGAAAAACACTAGGAAATAATAATATGATACAGATTAGTTACACACTTAAATGAAAAAAGATGGACTTGTGTGCACATTTTCATTGAGACACACTTAAGATAGACACTGTCAGCCTGCCATACTGAAGACAGAAACTGTCAGCCTGCCATAGTCAACTTTCACTACACCTGATGCACTGTTTGGCTTACAGATTGTCTCCAATAAACCTTTCACTTTCTCACCCTAACATGAAAGAGAGGAAAGGTTAAATTATAATTCTCTACCTACAAGAACCTAATTAATAATATAGGTTAATCGGAGATATAATTTCTAAAAAGTACAGCTTGACAGAAGATGTAAGTTTGACTGAGAAAGTTTCTAAAGTAGTCTGTATACGGGTGAAGTTTGTTTCATCAGAAGTCAAGGAAATGTACTCAAAGCCCAACATATGTTCTTCACTATGTTTACTGGCTTATCAGTGAAATATCTGTAACAACAACTAGAGTAAAAGAATACTGATATATATTGTTACAATACCTACCAACATTATTTTGCTAGTAAATGAATAATACTGAATGCAATTCATCTTGTTATACAGAAACTATCCAATACTAAAATACTGACTGACCTTCTCCGTTTAAGTAGAACAAACCTAGGAACCCTTTTGCAGACACTGAACAGAAAACCTTGATAAAATCAGATTATATCGGTTAACAGAGCAAGACCAATCAACTGTGACCACTGCCATTATGAAACTGAAAATCAGAAAAAGAAAGGTAGCTTCAGTCCTCAGAAATTTATAAGAAAAATAATTCTCAGAATTCTGCCAGAAAACTGAGTATTTCACATCTGATTTCAAAGAAAGAAGTACAAAAAAATCCAATCCCAAAACAAAACAAAAAACATATACCATCACCGCAATCCTACATCTCCAATCGGTAGGTGATGAAATTGTGATCATAAAACATCTACAATCATTCCAAGTCAGGCGTGATATTACATCACAATCCAGATAAAAGATGAGTGTATGTATACCTGAACCATCTGCAAGATAAGTGCATACCTGTACCATCTGCAAGATAAGTGCATACCTGTACCATCTGCAAGATAAGTGCATACCTGTACCATCTGCAAGATAAGTGCATACCTGTACCATCTGCAACTCTTTTTGAATAAGATACTGATCTGGGGGTCTGGGGCTCAATAGGAGAAAAGCAAGCAGGTAAGCAAGTTCAATTAAGAAACCACTCCCAAAAAAAAGTCACACACACAAATAAGTCACAATCCCATGCAACATCATACATATGTTTATACAGGGATCTGTATCATCACTGAAAAGACAGGAGCAAAACACAAACTTCCTTAAAGACAATGTGGTTCACAAATAACCAAAAGACACTCCAGCATAGGTATGAAACACAGTCTTGTCACACTCATTATTACTCATTATTCTGGAAATGTATATATGGACATTTATACGTATAAGAAATTTACTTGTGCACTTTCACAACAAATATCTATAACTTTTCCATACAGCGACTGGAAGTGCTACCCTGACACCTCTTCAAGACAGCATCAGCACAGACAAAGCAAACTGAACTCACAGGACAAGACCAGTCAATGTGCACTTCATCTATAGTTTACATTGGTGCATACAATAAACAAAATATTTGCATGAATTAACATGAAGCGTATACAGGCACTTGATGCATTTCTTTTGTCCACATCATTCATCTCCTTTCACATCACCACGGATGCATACAGAGTTTGTTTTCAGGATCATCACATAAGTAGCTATGTGACCAACCACTAGTACAGACCCAACAAGGTTGCCAGGTATTTTGTTGTTGTTTTTGTTTTTGTTTACCATTGTTCTGCAACTACAATTGATGCTGGTTTCAATTCAGAATATGCTGCACATCACCTACCATCATGTTCATTAGTCACTTCTAAAGATTATGCAATACTGTGTGACTTGGTCATATGACCTGACAGAATGAGACCAAATAGTCCTGCATAGTTAGTAATCAGTACTCTACATCATGCCTCATTGTGTGATTTATGTGAAGACCTACATGAATACATCAAGCTCAAGGTAAAGGTTAAAATCCTTTTTCTGGGACTGGATGGGGCAGTTTAGTGGCTAGAACACTCATTCTTGAGAACTATAGGCAAACAAGATCGAGTCTGTTTGCAACATGAGTAGGTCATGAAATTCATGCCCTGACTTCTGCCCCAATCCACCCACCTGTGAATGTTACCTGCCCCTGACCCCTTTAGCTGTGAGGAAAATGAGCTGGGTACTACCTGCGTAATGTTGGACTGGGAAAAAGTTGTTACTTCTAACAACTGGCTCCCCAATGACTGCTCATAGTACAGGAAAAGCTTTTCACCAATCAAATACAGGAACACCTTTACCTACAATCACCTATCAAATATAGGAACACCTTTACCTACAATCACCTATCAAATATAGGAACACCTTTACCTACAATCACCTATCAAATACAGGAACACCTTTACCTACAATCACCTATCAAATATAGGAACACCTTTACCTACAATCACCTATCAAATATAGGAACACCTTTACCTACAATCACCTATCAAATATAGGAACACCTTTACCTACAATCACCTATCAAATATAGGAACACCTTTACTTACAATCACCTATCACAAAATACTGGCCAAAGTTCACACTACACAAATTGTGTTCTGACTGGTTGTTGTGTCCTGCTGAAGTGGATTAAAAAATGACCCACCCTGCATGAATGCCTGAAGTGACCAAGTACCAGACTGAATGCATGTGAAAAATGGTATCTTGTCAACTCATTCAAATCAACCATGCTGTATGACAAAACCTTCATTCAGTATACGTGATATATCCTCTGTTAAGCCTTAACTGATGATGACATAGCTGAGCAGTGGAGCCAGACTGTCTGCTAGACCGTACGAAAGTAAGGATTACGGGATCAATCCAACACCCAATGAGCAGAGAGGCAGCAGATTGGTCGAGGATCCCTTGTTGATCACCTAAGAGCTTTGGACAGCTAAGTGAAATTCTGGCCAATGACAAGAGTTACTACACTGGTGTGATTACCTATGGTTTCTGACTTGACTTGGTGTATATGAAGTTAAAATCCCCAGTGATGCAGAAACCATCACAGTCCATAACCCGACAACTTCCATGAACCTGCAGATACTGAAGATCGTGGCACAGGTAGCTCTGAAGTCACCATCAAGGTGTGGCATTAAAGGCCAAAAAAAAAAATCAGAGACAATTTCACAATATGCAAAAGGGATCATTATGATTGCACATCATCTTGGTCTGAGACTGCATGACAGGGTTGTAGTCTATATCTCACTCACTATGTCCACCAGCCTTAAGAGATACAGACACCTGCAGAGTAAATAGGTTACTTTAAAAACATCTTGAATGATGTGTTATGAAGTGAATTACACTCGACAGTGACATTTTGGTTTTCAGTCTATGGCGTGTTTGATAAGTTCAGTTCTGGGTAGGACAGCTTTATGTATGTATGTATGTGTATATATATCTCTCTGTCTAGCTATGTATATCTACATCTACATATATATACATATATATTTATATCAGAGACGGCCACAAGATACAGACACCTGAAGTGTAGATAGGAAACACCTTGAAAGATATGTTATGAAGTGAATTACATCTATTATATCTATCTATCTATGTATATGTACGTGTATATATATATATATATATATCAGAGATGGGAATGGCAAATTGTCAAAAAGACTGAAAGGTAGGCTGGGATCCTGGGGACACCTAGGCCCCTGGTGGGGGGGCAATGGCAACGCCCCTATTGGGGGGTCCCCAAGCAGAAGATTTTTCACTTTTTAAAGGGCAGATTGTGTCCTCTCCCTGCATATATAAGAATAGTGATGAACCAAGTATGTATGTAAAGGATTAATTTGTGCAAGTCTCCAATATCACCCGTGCAATTATAGTCATCTCTCAACTCATAGGCTGATGTGTAGTCTTATTTATAGCCCTGTCAGCCACACAGCCTGTATATCAGGATGCTCTGGTTGTATAAACACGTTTCATACACTGTGGTCTAATATACATGTAGAAGATATTTCCTAATGTTCACTTCACTTTTAAAACAATGGACAAAAACGTAACTTGCAGAACTTTGTCAGAACTGAAAGACAGCCAAGGAAGAAATTTAAGTCACTACAGTTGTGCAAACATATACAGCTCCAAGCCTCTATAATCTCTTAAGCTTAAAATGTCATGTGACAATGGTTTTAAAAAAAGAAGTAAAAACATCAAATTTAGTAGCTTTCATTCATCATGCCTTTTCCCATCACTTAATTCACACAAATATTCCATCCAAGAAGAGCAGAAGATCCAAGAGCAACAGAAGCCTTTTTTCTGCACAGCTGATACAGTGTCTCACAGTTCTCTTTGTTATGGAACAACTTGCTCTCTATTGCTTCTTTTCGATCTTGATATGATTTATCAGTGCCTTTTTACCATTTGAGGCGTCGTTCAGAAAATCACCAACATGGAACCCAAGGCTTTGCCCGTTTTGTCAATCTTCGTGATACTAGTCTCGAAGTTGCATCTCTATTTTCCTTTTTTTCTGTCTTCCTTCCTCAGAATCTCAATTTTTTCAAGTCAGTGAAAATTCCAAGTTTTTCACACCACCACTTTTATGAATATTATGGGCAAGCATCTTTTTGTTATCAGCAAGTTTCCAAAACATGATTCCTGTCACTTTAACCTGTGACTGCTCAGTTTAAGAGAGAACATGGAGTGAACGCAAATCCTCAAACAGAACAGAAACAGAGCCCGTATTCTCAATCGGGTAAATTCAACTAGGGACATTACTTCGTTTAAAGATAGAAACCATTTCTAAAATGAATACTGATTGATGGCAAAGCAAGTTCTGACATTCACGCACTAACATATATGCCCTCAAATTTTCTCAAGGGATTTTCATGATTCACATGAACGGGCCTTGGGGCTCTCAAAAATACGGAATTCCGTATTTAGATGGAAAACTCCCATCTCTGATATATATATAATATATGTCATATATATACATAGATTGTTACAAATCTATTGCAAAACTTTACGAGTGCGCTGGGTAAAATGTAGACTGAAAAACAGAGTTAATTACAAGTACATTCAATGAAATATTTTCTAGGGTGATGTTTTGTTTACTATTCTTACTTTGTATTGTACTTTTGATGAAAAAAATAATCTTATATCAAAGGACTTCACATCAGCATCCTGAATTTTGACCTTGTCTGTTTCCACAACCATTCGACTGTGAAAATACATGATTCTGTTTAATATCTGAAGTTTCAGCATATATGCTAATACCACTTATGGAAGCTCCACAATAAACGTGATGTTCAAATGACATAAATACTGCCCATGTTAACAACAGTATTAAACAATGAACTTGTACAGCTAGCCACATGATGAATACAATCAATACTGGACCAACATCCGTTATCTTCATTATGACTAGTCACTGCCGCTCATAACAGAGTGCAGAGGTGAAGACTTCAAACACGAGATGGTGGACAGGAGCGCACATAATTTCATTCAGCACAGTTAACAGTATTGCTCATAATGTTCACCTGACCAGATATAAAAACTTTGCATGGACTCTCATGATGATATTTGTTTTAATCCAAACGGAGCATTATGTATCACAGTGACAGAAGACTTTCAACTTCTGCCTTAGCTGTATTCTGACACAGAACACAGAAGTCTGTGATTCATTACACCACACCAAGGACCATGTATTTCACTTTCTGTTCACATCCAGTAGGATGTTCAACACCCTACAGTGCTGAAGTTTTAACAGTGCCTGATTCCCTTTCATCACCCTACAGTGCTGAAGTTTTAACAGTGCCTGATTCCCTTTCATCACCCATTTTTCTCCATTAAAAACATTTTCAAGAGTACCGTCAAAAGTCAATTATTTTACAAAACTGTCACACAGTTCTTTAGGTAATTTGTCGTGCCCACACCATTCATAACAACATAAAGATCAAAGCACAAATTGACCATGATTTTCAGCAGATGACCGTCTTCTTTTCTGCCCACTACCATTAGTCTCCGATGACCATAAGCTAGATTAAACACCCCAGAAATGGAAATACTCAAAAATGTCATCCATAATACCCAGAGTAACAAGTCAACCTATCACCTCCACCTCTGCTTGTGGCAGGGAGGGAATACCATGTTTGCATGTTCCATCACATCTCCGTTTCACCGTGTTCACTTCCATTCTCTTCTCCCTTGGTGTCCGTATTCACTTTCAGTGTTCACATGCATGTTTTCGTAAATAATGTTCAGTTACGCTTTTTCTTACGACGGGACCGTTTGGAAGAAGTGGAAGTGGACGAAGCGCCCCAGCCAGACTGTGAAGATGAAGCTCCTGACTGCTGGGATGGGAACTGCCAACCGGAATGGGAGGCTCCGTCTGGGGACATGGACGCCTTGTTGAACAGACGGTTAATGAAGTCTTCCAGGTCGGGTTCACTGTAACCAACATAAATGAACACACAAACTCTGAACAGCAGGCTCAGATATGCACTTTTCTCCCCAAAATTACAGTTTCAGAAACATACTAACCACGTCTCAATGTAAGAATTTATGTAATGTATATAACTGAAATTATTGATATTTGAATTTGACAATATGGTTGAATATAAAAATCATGGATATTTGAACCTGACAATATGGCCGAATCACCATCATTCCATTCTTACATGTGCTGTGACTGTAGAGTTCAGGAAAAAGATAAGATCTATGTTTACGATAACTCATTTTTTTTACTATTTATCACACCACAAAAAGGGCCTAATTTATAATTCCTGGAGAGAACGTGAGAGACACTGTGCAAAGAATAAACTATTGTCTAGCTTTCTGAAATGGAACCTATACATAAGCAAATAAAACAGACAACACAGAAAAAGGAACACATCCCTTCCCATTTCCCCATATATGCATGCACCAAACAGACAAAAGACACAATACACGGACAGAAGAAAGGACTGTGTTCATACCCTGACTGTCCTTGTCGATGTCTCCGGCTGCTGTCCGTCTGAATGCGGTAAAACACAGGGTGGGCGTTGGCCTTCATGTGCTTGAAATTGTCCCTCTGAGATCAAACCACAAACACAGTTCTTGAGTTACCACTGTACACATGTATTCTGAAGACCTGATAACACGCTAACTACCAGCTAAGATACAGAAGCTACCTGCCCATGGTGGTATTTAAAAATTATGCCTTGCACCAACAGCATCAAACGCAGATTACGATACAATAATAATAAGCTGTTTGATAAATACAAAGACAAGAACTGAAAACACATCAAAACATTTAAGATGATAGATAAAAAAATTTTTTTAAAAAAAGTCAGGTACAAGGTTCATACAGATTTCCAGATAAAAAATTTAAGGACTTTTTAAGCACTTTTTTTTTTTAATTTAAGGACTTAGTTCAAGGATAACTTTAAGAAAAATAATCATGAAATTCTGACACAAATTAAATCATTCGCTGTTACTCTTCAATACTCACATCATGGATCCTCTGTGAGCATAGATTTCTTTAGGTATCTCAGCTGTTTATATCAGTATAGCCACAAATGTTTGTTTCTTACAATACAGCAGAGCAAATGTAGGATTCTCACTTATTGTGATGAATTGACAAAATGTTTGAAACTGTTTGCTGCACACAACAGATTCTCCAATCTTGCAGTCGACAAAAAAAAAAGTTTGTTTCCCTGTCGTCCATAAGGAATTTCAGTTCTTGTGATCAGTAGACACAAAAACATGTATGTTTGAAGTCACTGACGGTAAAATGTCTGTATAACTAAAACTACAGGTCACAACACTGGGGGCTTAAACATCAAAACACTGAGAGGATGCAAGCTGTAACAGAACACTAACAGTTAAACTGCATCTTTCACTCCTTCCATCTTCTCTTGGATCTCCTTCTCTATCTGCTGCAAACTTTGCTGCTTTTCATTCACTCTCTTCCTCAAAACATTTGATTCTGTTATCAAAGACAGCTGACCCTTTCTCTCTGCATCCTCTGCAGATTTGAAATGTCTTCACACGAACGAAAGCTGTAATGACTTGTCACTACTTTTAAAGTCCACAGTAGTTCAGCTTTCACTGCCTCTGTTTTAGTATGGCTCAGGCTGTTCACTGACATCTGAGTTTGAGCAGAACAGTCGGTTGATAAACTGCAGGATGACGAACTGCTAGAAGTGATGGGATCGCTCGTTGTAGAAGTTTTTGTAAAAAAATTCAAAACACGAACTGCAGGATTTGAAGCCCTCATCAGGTCGCAGTGTTTTTTCCCTTTTTCATGGGTATTTACAGCCAATTCTCCCATTGAACGAATGTCTATGGTCTTCTTACAAATGCGGCAAAAGGTCTTGCATCTGTCTCCACTTGGGTCTGCCTGCAGCCATTCTTTGTATTCGTCTTTTTCCAGCCAAACCACGTTAAACAAACACTCCCCTAGCATGTTGACTTCTCAATTTCAAAATGGTGGAACATTCTTTCACGTACGCGCATGCGCCATGAAGGCCCGTAACTCTGGTGTTTTGACCTATAGCAGACGAGGTATCGGTGAGATCGTCGATCTTAACTCCGACTTTTTTTTTTTTTTTCAATTCAATTTCAACCTTTTTTTTTTTTTTTACAAACTCAAGATTTTACACAACTTTATTAAAAATCATAGACAGTGACAAAACTTAAGGACTTTTTAAAGACCTTTCAGCAAAAGCCTGATTTTTAAGGACTTTTAAGGCCTTAAAAAGCATGCCCTCAAAATTAAGGACTTTTAAGGACTGTGCGAACCCTGAGGTATCACAAGACTGATAACAATCTGCAATACAGGTGCTAAGCGCTGGCAGTGATGGTGACATGGTTGCACTAGCATGGAATTTCCAGAAGACGAGGATACTAAGAATACACAGAAAACTCCAGCATAAAAGAAAAATATAATTACAACAAAAGATGCTAATGAGGTAAACATGGCCTTGTTTTTGGTTCTAAATAAACAAGAGAGAATCCAGGACATGATGAAGGGTGCTTTTAGCACATCAGTCATTGATGGAATGCAGGCTGTCATTCAGTTTGGTTTGTTTACATTGTACTTCTCATCGGGGATGTGTTTACTATTTTAACACTGCAATTCCACTTTCTCCTGCAAACAGGTGTTATTTTACTTTTATTGTGCAGTTCAGGATTTCTCTTTTCTTTAGGAAATGTTTACATGAGAACAGCAAAAATTAAAAGAATTAGTACTCGTTGAAAACTTGGCTCCCGTAAGTTTACGCCACTGTCTTACAGTACACTTTTAATTATGTATCATGCCAAGGGGGGTTAAAGAATTTAAAACTTCATAAAAACACAAGCAATTCTGACACAATCAAGCACAGAATGGAGCTCAGGGAACAGTACAAACAAGGTGTCAACACTGTGACAAACTCCTTCATAACAACGATGGCTCACTCTTTGACTCCTGCACTCTGTCCACCAAACATACCTTCATTGTCAACCATGCTAGCAAAACAAAAACTTAATGCCCTGACTCCTTCACCCTATCCACCAGCTTCCTGCAGTTATCTGGTAGATAGTGTGACGAAGTCCAAGGATTAAGTTTTTGCAGTTTAAGGATACCATGCGCAAGTCAAAGGGTTAATAGCCATGTGTTTTGAGGTTGTTGTACAGTACGGCCATACAGCTTTTTGAGGCAGTGCCAAAAGGTATTTAAACCCTTTGACACCTTCAATCTGCCTACCAGCAACCTGCATTGTGAACCATGACACTAAAGCAAAAACTTAACCTCTGACTCCCTCACCCTACCCACCAGCTTCCTGCAGCAAGCTGGTGGGTAGGGTAGGGAGTCAAAGGGTTTTGATTTTGTAGCTGATGGACAGGCTGCAGGAGTGAAAGGGTTAACCAGAATATAAGTTAATGAAAAAGGTGCTTACCTGGCAAGAAACCCACTCAGTAATGTCGTAGATGTTGTTGTCCATACAAGCATAGTAGTGCCACAGGAAACCCAGCATAGAACTCTCAGCCCACACATCTCCCTGTTCAGAGATGATACGACCCAGTTATTGCCAGTATGGCAGACAAGAAGAAGGAGAAAGAAGAAGAAGAAGAAGAAGAAAGAAAAAGAAGAAGAAGAACAACAACAACAACAAAGAAAGAAAGAAAGAAGAAGTAAGAAGAAGAAGAAGAAAAACAACAACAATAATTCCATTTGTACAATGCAAACAGTCTATGCGGAAGCATGCTTATTGCACTTAACATAATGGGAAAATAAATGTGGGGAGGATTACCTTGTCCATCTATTAACTTTTTTGCTACAGTACAAGCATATATATACAGCACACAAAGCTCCTTCAACAGTGAGGCACTTGGATCTGAATGCATGTGTAGCTTACTGTTTGCCACTCTGAACACAAATCTGAATGCCGAGTGTGACTGAAAACAATGAATTGTAACTGACTGCCTATGGGAAGGAACTTATGAAATTCAATTCTGCAATCTTTTTGAATGAAACAAAGTGTTGTAACTGATCATCTAAGGGAAGGAATTTATGAAATTCAATTCTGAGATTTTTTTGAATGAAAACAACGTTTTGTAACTGACCATCTAAGGGAAGGAACTTACGAAATTCAATTCTGCAATCTTCCATCGACATACCCCTTGATCCAAACTGATTCTGTTTGACATCTGCGCTAAAAAGAAAGAACCCTATGACCATTTCAACTGCAAGAGATTGATCAAAAGTTGCTGACAGATCTGTCTTTATGTGAATATCTAATTCTGTAAAACCAGAATTTCTCCTGGCTTTATTAATATCACACACTTCCAAACTTGACCAGAAAGACACAACAATCAACCATTTGTTGTCACATTAACTAACACTGTAATAAAAACAAGCACATGATTACTGTCAATCAATAATATCAGTGGCCTGTTCACCTCCCATCATACTGTTTCCATCATTCTAGTGGTGTCAGCTTAGTGTTTAATACCCCCCTATTCCCCCCTTCCCATTTTATATATTGTTTTGTGCTGGGTCAGGGAGTCTGCTTGGTAACTGCTGGCAGATTCGGGTGGGGCGCCTATAGAACTGTCCCAGAGCGCTGAATCCATCTTGAGCAAACTCTAAACACACAATCATCATCATCATCATGTGCCCTGCCGCATAGCGTTGGCGATCATGACCCTCCATATGCGTCTATCCCTTGTCACTGCTAGCACATCTTCCACTCTCTTTGTCTTCAGCCAACCTGCATGTCCGTCCAATATTTTTTCCCTGGATCTACCTGATGTTCTCTTTCCCTCCAGTTTTCCTGTTGTGACCAGATACTCTAATTCCCCTTTCCTCATAAAATGGCTTATAAATGTTGTCTTTTCCTAATCTTCCTTATCAATGATCTTCTTGTATTTGCCTCCATCAAGACTGTCTCACTTGTTTTCTTTGCTGTCAATGGAACTCTCAACATTCTTCTTAGAAACCACATTTCGGCTGCCTCAATCTTGTTCTGGCTTTGTGTGTATAACATTATCAGTTCTGCATGAAATTCAAGAACTCTCTTCCTGATGTTAATTGATAGGCATTTGTTGTAAAGAATGCTTACACACAATGTCTCATCAATTGACTGACCTCCTTGGCAGAATGGTGAATGTTACATCTATCACAATAGCGAGCAGAGTACCAGGCACGGTCAACAGGAATGCGACGATGTTTGCCACCACAGTGATCACAACGCATCATGTTGGCTGCCTGCAAAGATACAGGACGTAATAGTCAGTCATGAACACACATTGCCTACAATGTTTAACATTACAATGATGATCAATACAGTCAGTCATGAACACACATTGCCTGCCATGTTTAACATTACAATGATCAATACAGTCAGTAATGAACACACATTGCCTACAATGTTTAACATTACAATGATGATCAATACAGTCAGTCATGAACACACATTGCCTGCCATGTTTAACATTACAATGATAATAAATACAGTCAGTCATGAATACACACTGCCTGCCATGTTTAACATTACAATGATGATCAATACAGTCAGTCATGAATACACACTGCCTGCCATGTTTAACATTACAATGATAATAATACAGTCAGTCATGAACACACATTGCCTACAATGTTTAACATTACAATGATCAATACAGTCAGTCATGAATACACACTGCCTGCCATGTTTAACATTACAATGATAATAATACAGTCAGTCATGAACACACATTGCCTACAATGTTTAACATTACAATGATCAATACAGTCAGTCATGAATACACACTGCCTGCCATGTTTAACATTACAATGATAATAAATACAGTCAGTCATGAAACACATTGCCTACAATGTTTAACATTACAATGATAATAAATACAGTCAGTCATGAACACACATTGCCTACAATGTTTAACATTACAATGATGATCAATACAGTCAGTAATGAACACACATTGCCTACAATGTTTAACATTACAATGATCAATACAGTCAGTCATGAATACACACTGCCTGCCATGTTTAACATTACAATGATAATAAATACAGTCAGTCATGAACACACATTGCCTACAATGTTTAACATTACAATGATAATAAATACAGTCAGTCATGAACACACATTGCCTACAATGTTTAACATTACAATGATGATCAATACAGTCAGTAATGAACACACATTGCCTACAATGTTTAACATTACAATGATAATTAATACAGTCAGTCATGAACACACATTGCCTACAATGTTTAACATTACAATTTGATAATAAATACAGTCAGTCATGAACACACATTGCCTACAATGTTTAACATTACAATGATCAATACAGTCAGTCATGAATACACACTGCCTGCCATGTTTAACATTACAATGATAATAAATACAGTCAGTCATGAACACACATTGCCTACAATGTTTAACATTACAATGATAATAAATACAGTCAGTCATGAACACACATTGCCTACAATGTTTAACATTACAATGATCAATACAGTCAGTCATGAATACACACTGCCTGCCATGTTTAACATTACAATGATAATAAATACAGTCAGTCATGAACACACATTGCCTACAATGTTTAACATTACAATGATAATAAATACAGTCAGTCATGAACACACATTGCCTACAATGTTTAACATTACAATGATGATCAATACAGTCAGTAATGAACACACATTGCCTACAATGTTTAACATTACAATGATGATCAATACAGTCAGTCATGAACACACATTGCCTACAATGTTTAACATTACAATGATCAATACAGTCAGTCATGAACACACATTGCCTACAATGTTTAACATTACAATGATAATAAATACAGTCAGTCATGAACACATATTGCCTACAATGTTTAACATTACAATGATGATCAATACAGTCAGTCATGAACACACATTGCCTACAATGTTTAACATTACAATGATGAATACAGTCAGTCATGAACACATATTGCCTACAATGTTTAACATTACAATGATAATAAATACAGTTAGTCATGAACACACACTGCCTGCCATGATTAACATTACAATGATGATCAATACAGTCAGTCATGAACACACATTGCCTACAATGTTTAACCCTACCAGACCTTAGCCCTGAGCGTAATTGTGCCCCCTGCCTGGCCTCCTGAGCAAAATTTTGAAAAAAATGTATATACGTTAGAAAACTGTTCATATCATGCACACCAATGGTTAGAATTATATGAAACATGGAGAGATTGTAGAAAATAGGCCTATCTTTCATCTAACGCCAGTCCAACCCTCAATCACACAAGCATCTCCCCTATCACTTGGTTGGGGGGTACGGGCACGCCCCCTTCTTCCAACACTCTGTCTCGACCTACTTCTTTCATTGTCAGAATCATCACTTTCACTCAATGCTTCATCAACGTAATCATCGTCACTTGAATCGGAAACGTATTCCTGATCAAATTCTCCAATCTGCAAAATGTCCACCACTTGTTGAACTGTGAAGCGAGTTGGCCTCGCCCGTTTACCTGTTGAAGTGCTTGGTTCATCACTAGCTCGCTTCATGGTCAATTTTGCACCCAAATCACCTCAAAATACCATCAACACAAAAGCAGACAGTTGCAATAGGCTGAACACACGCTCACGCGACGCTTAGCAACGGTCCGGTAGCTATTTTTAGCTCTTGATAAAGTGATGATCGTGTGAGTGTGCTATTCCCGCTATAGCGGGAACTCGGTATATAGTCATTTTCGTCATTCCCGCAATAGCGGGAACTCGGTCTGGTAGGGTTAACATTACAATGATAATAAATACAGTTAGTCATGAACACACACTGCCTGCCATGTTTAACATTACAATGATGTAGCAATGCCGTGCGAACCGAAACGCGACATCAAATTTGTGGTACCAAAAACTGGGCAAAAACGGGGGCCGGCCGCAAAACTGGGGGGTCTTCAGTTCAATCAAGTGTTACTGCCTCTTTAAGCGGTGTTTTATCCTTATTTTTTTCTTATATGAATCAGAAATGAATAAAGATTTGAATGATTGCCATTTTATGTACTTACAGCGAAAATGGAATTAGTTATTTGATGAGAAAGTCGAAAATCCGCGTTTTGGGCATAATCGCGGATATGGTATGCGTTTAGAATCGAAGTTTGTTTGGTGTGCTTCACTATTTCGGTCGGTACGGCTATATTTGTGAACCAATCACATTGTAATTTTGCAGCCAATGAGAATCAATGTAACAAAATGATATATCCCGACGAGAGCTATGTGTGCCAGTTTCGAACCGAGATCGACGCTTCCAAAGTTTTGCTTTTTTTCATCGGAAAAGTTTGCAGGCAAGTCGCCATTTTTGGAACTTCTCGTCGGCGGGATTCGATTTTGCATACTTTTTTCTATGTGCATATGTAATATGAAATCAATTTGAGGTAAAATACGGCCGTACGCCAACTTTTTACATGAGGATCTGTTCCAGATCAGTAGCAAAACAACGTCGGAATGTGCCGACGCCATAGGCCTACTACCGGCGTAACAGAACGCTGTACAAGTTTCAGCTCGGCAAGTTTTACGTTGTCGGACAAAGACTAGATCTAGCAATCAACAGATCAAGTTCTGTTTTATCTGTGACATTGTATTTTTGAAGAGAAGGACAACTGTGTTTGAACTCGATTCGGAGTTGTCAGCCGAAGCTAGATTCGTCAACCATTTCCTCCCCGAGATCATGCTATTTGTATGTCGCAGTGTAGATCTGCTCACCCCACGACGGGCGAGCTTACTACTAAAAATACTATGTGCTCGACGTGCTTCGCCGGGCCGTGGAAAATGGGTTTGCCCAAACAGAGGGGTGCGCATACCCGCCTCCCAACTCTCTCTCTCTCAAATAAATGAATGAATAAGTCTAAATTTTTTTTTTTCTTCAAATCAACAAACAATTCTGTGCAAGTTATTGTACTTTCCTTGACATGAATCTCTCTCTCTCTCTCTCTCAGAGAACAAGAAATGAATAAATAAGTAAACAGGCCACAATACATTCATATCCAAGTTGTTAACAGGCATGATCCTCTCTCTCTCTCCATCTCTCTCTCTCTCTGACAACACACACACTCTCTCTCTCTCTCTCTGACAACACGCACACACACTAACACACACAGAGATTTAGAATGTCACAAAACAAAATCTTCTGTTCATTGTTATAATATTATTCATTTAGGTTTTGAAACTGAATAGAAGGCTATGAGTTGTATTATTTGTAAAGTAGGCCATCCATTAGCTTATGTAGTTGTTTCAATTTGTAGTCAATATCTGAAAAGAATAGGCCCATTGTCATTAATTTGTTTTAAAGGGAAGATTGCATCTTATTTAATAGTAGCCTGTTGTTATTGATTTGTATTAAAGGGCAAGAGTACACCGGAAATACTTAGGATTGCTCTGCTTTGGTGGATTTTTACAAGTAATATGCTAAAAATCAAATTCGCGAGTTTGGGCTTAATGTTAAAGTAATGTTAATGTGAAGACTATGCATTATGGTTTCCTTTCCTTTCCAATCTCTCAATGAATAGTATATATTATGCAGAAATTCATATATTTCTCTATTGTAGGAGTTAAGTGACCTGTTCCTGAATGGTGAGTGGTCCCATATCCTTCCTTAAGTTTTCTTTGGACGCTGGCTGTGCTAAGTGTTCGGGGACTTGACTCATCCACAGACAGTTTAGTCTATTTTTTAAAGACTGATGTATAAAATAAAAATCAAATGTAACGTACATAAATCTTGTCTGTTATGTTTTTCTCTGCGTGTGTATATATGTGTATGTGTGTTATGTGTGTGTGCATGTGTATGTGTGTGTGTTTAGTTTTTAGTAGAATTTTGATCGGATGATATTTTTGGACAGACTGCAGCATAAAAGCATGCAGTAATTTTTAATATTTCAATTATTTAAGTGATTCCAGAAGTCATTGATTCTCAGATGTCCTTTTATATGTACAGAAACTGATGAAATATTAAAAGGTATTCATAAGACTACTGAAGTAGCGAGTCGTGACTTTTTTGGTTTAATTTGCAGTAATAAGACACTTGAATGATGAGCAAAATGATTTTATATCTATCTCTTGAAATGATTGTTTTGTTTCTAGCTTCATTTTTGTCTGTTATTAATACAATATGGGCAATTATTAATGAAACACTGATAAAACATCCAAAATATCACATGTTTCCTGTAATAAGACAAAAATGGCTCGTCACAGAGTTCCAATAATGGTTTTATTCAATTCGGCACGCCAAAATACATCAACGACCAAAATTTCATGACTTTTGATGCGGTCTGTCTCTCACAATTACAAAATAAATGTCATTTCCAGCAAAATCAGCATACCATGCCATTTGATGAGTTTGTTCTGTGACACTTGTCCTTCTTTGTCCCACTAAAACGTGGTACCAAAATTTAAGAAATTTTTGACGCTTCAAATTGGAATATCTCATGAACTATTAGTCCGATTTGAAAAATTTAAACTGCTTTTTACTCAGAATAACAATATCTTCAAAACCATATAACTTTTTTTAACTCAAAACCCAATTTCAATTTTTCGTGCGGCATTGCTAAATGATGATTAATACAGTCAGTCATGAACACACACTGCCTACAATGTTTAACATTACAATGATCAATACAGTCAGTCATGAATACACACTGCCTACAATGTTTAACATTACAATGATGATCAATACAGTCAGTCATGAACACACACTGCCTACAATGTTTAACATTACAATGATAATAAATACAGTCCACGGCTGCATTTTCCCAGCCATTCTCCTACCTTTTAATTGCGAGCCGGCAGCGGCATCGCCTGCGAGTGCTAATTTTGTCCATGCAGGATCGACCAAAGTCCATATCACTGGCTAGCGTGCCTTTGTGTTCTGGCACTACTGATAAAGAAGGAAGCCGAGTGCAGTTTTTTGTGTGTATTGTGAATTTGTGCAATGATCTGCATTATTTTCGTCACTTTACCTGTGTGCATTCAGTGCTGTGAATATTCATTGTTCTGAAGAAGTGATGTTTACTTTTTAGGATTACCTTGTCTTTGAGTTTTTGTAGAAATTACTAATGTGATGATCGACTGACACCTCCAGGTTGCTCTTTGTTCAGTATAAAGTGAGATTATTTTCGTAATAGTGACGGAAGTATAGTAAAATTTACAATCTTCACATGTTTTCCTCAGTTTTGGCAAGGTCTGATTCGTGGTCTTCAGTGCTTTAACTTTCTAAAATTAAAAAAAAATCGCTTTAGGCTGTTTGTTTTCATTCTTTTTTAGAGGCTTACATTTGACTAAAATCGGGTGTTAGCTGTTGCCTGACCAAGGCACGCGCTGCGCCGGCTATAAACTAGGCCACGCGCGTGTTTAATTAAGCCGGTCTTTATCCAGGGCAACCTCCGACACACATCTCTCTCTCTCTCTCTCTCTCTGTCTGTCTGTCTGTCTCTCTGTGCATGCGTGTGTGTGTTCAAATGCATGCTAAAATGTATAAATCAACTCTGTGTTTGTGTGCGCGCGCGCGCGCGCGTGTGTGTGTGTGTGTGTGTGTGTATGTGTGAGTGCGTGTGCGTGTGCGCGAGTATATACGTTATGATGCATATCTCTCTGCCTACTGCATGCATCGTGTGTGTGTGTGTGTGTGTGTGTGTGTTATAACTGCTGTGCTCTTCCCGAGTACTGGAATCTAGGTCAATCTGGAGGCACATACCATGAACTTAGTACAAGTGGCCAGTGCAGTAGGCCTAACTAACACGTGCGCGCCCCTGCTTCTCTCACATAGATTTTGTGAGTGGCTTCGCTATACGGCAGCGGGACGGGTGAAAAGGGTGTGGGGAGTGGAAGGGAAGGGGAAAGATGCGCGCTATTTATAGCCGGCAGGGCAGAGCCAGAGTTGCCAGAACTACAGCCAACCCAAGTATCACGGAAATGTGCGCCGTGAGTCAGTCATGAACACACATTGCCTACAATGTTTAACATTACAATGATAATAAATACAGTCAGTCATGAACACACATCGCCTGCCATGTTTAACATTACAATGATGATAAATACAGTCAGTCATGAACACACACTGCCTGCCATGTTTAACATTACAATGATCAATACAGTCAGTAATGAACACACATCGCCTGCCATGTTTAACATTACAATGATGATCAATACAGTCAGTCATGAACACACACTGCCTGCCATGTTTAACATTACAATGATGATCAATACAGTCTGTAATGAACACACACTGCCTACAATGTTTAACATTACAATGATGATAAATACAGTCAGTCATGAACACACATTGCCTACAATGTTTAACATTACAATGATCAATACAGTCAGTCATGAACACACACTGCCTACAATGTTTAACATTACAATGATCAATACAGTCAGTCATGAACACACATTACCTACAATGTTTAACATTACAATGATGATCAATACAGTTAGTCATAAACACACACTGCCTGCCATGTTTAACATTACAATGATCAATACAGTCAGTAATGAACACACACTGCCTACAATGTTTAACATTACAATGATGATAAATACAGTCAGTCATGAACACACATTGCCTACAATGTTTAACATTACAATGATGATCAATACAGTCAGTCATGAACACACACTGCCTGCCATGTTTAACATTACAATGATGATCAATACAGTCAGTCATGAACACACACTGCCTACAATGTTTAACATTACAATGATCAATACAGTCAGTCATGAACACACACTGCCTACAATGTTTAACATTACAATGATGATCAATACAGTCAGTCATGAACACACATCGCCTGCCATGTTTAACATTACAATGATAATAAATACAGTCAGTCATGAACACACACTGCCTACAATGTTTAACATTACAATGATCAATACAGTCAGTCATGAACACACACTGCCTACAATGTTTAACATTACAATGATGATCAATACAGTCAGTCATGAACACACACTGCCTGCCATGTTTAACATTACAATGATCAATACAGTCAGTCATGAACACACACTGCCTGCCATGTTTAACATTACAATGATCAATACAGTCAGTCATGAACACACTCTGCCTGCCATGTTTAACATTACATTGATGATCAATACAGTCAGTCATGAACACACTCTGCCTGCCATGTTTAACATTACAATGATCAATACAGTCAGTAATGAACACACACTGCCTGCCATGTTTAACATTACAATGATCAATACAGTCAGTCATGAACACACATTGCCTACAATGTTTAACATTACAATGATGATCAATACAGTCAGTAATGAACACACACTGACTACCATGTTTAACATTACAATGATGATCAACTGAACTGACTTACCCATTCAGCAGGGCCTACTACTGCTATTATATTTGCTCTTTCACCAATATGTATTTCCATTTCTGACTTCCAATCATATGGCATTGTCTTACTCATTCATGCATGTATATGTGTATGAGCATAGGTATATGTGTCTATATGGTTTGACAATTTTAGTAAATAATCATTCTTGCATATGCTTTAATGTGTGCATTCCAAAGTGTTATTTATATGCTAAATATTAATCATTCTATCTTCTTCTTCTTCTCATTCGCCAACACGCTATGATGAAACCAGGCGCTGAAGACTTGTGTGCCTACGGTAACACCAGGCACGGAAGACTTGTGTGCCTATGGTAACACCAGGCACTGAAGACTTGTGTGCCTATGATAAACCCAGACACTAAAGACTTATGTGCCTATGGTAACACCAGCCACTGAAGACTTGTGTGACTATGGTAACACCAGGCACTGAAGACTTGTGTGACTATTGTAACACCAGGCACTGAAGACTTGTGTGCCTATGGTAACACCAGACACTGAAGACTTGTGTGACTATGGTAACACCAGGCACTGAAGACTTGTGTGACTATGGTAACACCAGACACTGAAGACTAGAGTGCCTATGGTAACACTAGACACTGAAGACTTGTGTGACTATGGTAACACCAGGCACTGAAGACTTGTGTGACTATGGTAACACCAGACACTGAAGACTAGAATGCCTATGGTAACACCAGACACTGAAGACTTGTGTGACTATGGTAACACCAGGCACTGAAGACTAGTGTGCCTATGGTAACACCAGGCACTGAAGACTTGTGCCTATGGTAACACCAGGCACTGAAGAATTGTGCCTATAGTAACACCAGACACTGAAGACTAGTGTGACTATAGTAACACCAGGCACTGAAGACTTGTGCCTATGGTAACACCAAGCACTGAAGACTTATAATAATTAATTAATAATAATTACAATATTTATATAGCGCAAAATCTTGATAAAATCAAATCTAAGCGCTGAAACACACACACACGCACGCACGCACACACACACACACACGGCTATAAATGGGGAGAAAGAATAAAAACAATGGAAAATTATAGAAAGACTTGTGCATATGGTAACACCAAGCACTGAAGACTAGAGTGCCTATGGTAAAACCAGACACTGAAGACTTGTGCCAATGGTAACACCAGGCACTGAAGACTTGTGTGCCTATGGTAATACCAGGCACTGAAGACTTGTGTGCCTATTTACCCCTCTGGCTGATGGTAAGGCAAGCAACAACACATCTAATCAAAGTCAAGTTCACACTTAAGATCAGACTGTGTCAGAATCATGAAACAGGCCAAACTACCGAAATCCAACTTAACACCGGACCAAAGACGGGCTCTGGCGGATTTAAAGAACGAACACGCCACGATGATCCTACCAGCTGACAAAGGTCGTGCCACAGTCATCATGCCTAGACCCATGTACTATGAGAAGGCAAGCAAACTTCTGGAAGATACTACAACATATGAACGCCTCAAGAAAGATCCTACTTCCAAGTTTTCCAACAAACTGAAAGACACACTGAAACGCCTGAAAGAGACGGACCGCCTGTCATTAGAACAGTACAGGAAATTATACCCAACTGTGTCCGACGTCCCCAAGTTCTATGGTCTACCCAAAGTCCACAAGAAAGAAGTCCCCCTCCGTCCCATAGTCGCATCCAGAGGTTCCATCATGTATGAGACGGCTAGATTTGTGGCGGACATCCTATCACCTCTCGTAGGACACACAGATCATCACATCCACAACAGTGCTGACCTAGTGGAAAAACTGAGTAACTACACCCTCGCTCATGATGAACTCCTTGTGTCATATGATGTCTCTGCCCTATTTACCAGCGTACCAGTGAAAGAAAGCATAGAGATCATACGCCGAAGGTTACAAAACGACCAAACCCTCCACCAACGTACATCTCTCACAGTGGACGACGTATGTGAACTCTTGTCCTGCTGCCTCACCACCACCTACTTCACCTTCCAAGGTGAATTCTACCAACAAAAAGAAGGAGCAGCCATGGGCTCCCCAGTAAGCCCAATAGTAGCCAACCTGTTCATGGAGGATTTTGAAGAGAAAGCATTGGCTTCTTTCCACTCCCCACCACGATACTGGGGGCGCTACGTAGACGACACCATGACTATCCTCCCCCAGCAACTGGTCGAACAGTTCACAGAACATCTGAACAACCAACACCCAGCCATCAAATTCACGAGGGAAGTGGAACAGAACAACTCCATAGCCATGCTGGACACCCTCATCACCAGAACTGATGGCATTCTATCCTTCTCGGTCTACCGTAAACCAACTCATACGGACCAATATTTACAGTTCGACAGCCACCAGCCCCTTGAACACAAACTGGGAGTGATTCGAACCCTTACCCACAGAGCTAACACCATATGCAGTACCCAAGAGGCAAAAGACAAGGAGACAAACCACCTGAAAAAAGTGCTCACCATCTCGGGCTACAAAAAGTGGGCCTGGAACAGCCCGGGAGGCAGGAAATCCAACACCGCATCCCAACAGCCAGTGAAACAACACCAGCGCAAGGGACACATCACCATCCCATACGTAGGAGGTGTGAGTGACGCTCTGTCCAGAAAGATCAGAAAACTGGGGGTGGCTGTACATTCCAAACCTTCCAACACCATACGCAGCCAGCTGGTCACCCCCAAGGACAAAACCAGCAAACTCGACAAAGCTGGCATTATATACAGAATAGACTGCCAGGACTGTAACCAACATTATGTCGGTGAAACTGAACGCCCCCTTCAGAAGAGACTAACAGAACACAAGAGGGACTCTTCTCCAGTAGGAGCTCACCTACACGCCGAAAAACATCAATTCAGTGCGGACAATGTCAACATCCTGGACAGAGAAAATAAGTGGTTCCAGCGAGGAGTCAAGGAGGCCATCTACATCGCAGCCACCAACCCCCCGCTCAACAGGGACCGGGGCCGTTACACCCTGCCCCCGGTGTACCATTCTCTGATTCGATCTCGTGAACTGGGTTCATCCCATGTTCGCGAGATCTGAGTAGAGATTCACGCAGACAGCATTAGAGCGCTGACGAAGATGGCGAGAACGCCATCGAAAGCTACGGAACTGTGAGTAGCGATTTTTACACTGTTGGGAGACCTTGTTCTTCAAAATTGGTAGCATTAAGTTCACACTTCTTGTTGAAATTTTCATAAATTCTATTATGATCACTACATTAGTAAACACATGAAATGTTTTACTCCACCATGAAGCATAACAGCCATGTAAGCCGCATGGATAAACGGGAATAAAGCAGATAAGGTCGTTCACCAATAAATATTCTGTTATGTACTTCCCGAAATATGGTCATTCACTGATAAACATCCTGTTACATACTTCCTGAAATATGGTCGTTCACTAATAGATACTCTTATATACTTCTAAATTTATGGTCAAACACTACACTAATATATACTCTTATATACTTCTTAATTTATGGTCATACACTGATAAATATTGTTACATACTTCCTGAAATATGGTCGTTCACAATATTGTTACGCACTTCCTGAAATATGGTTGTTCACAATATTGTTACGTACTTCTTGAAATATGGTCGTTCACAAATAAACATTCTGTTATGTACTTCCTGAAATATGGTCGTTCACAAATAAACATTGTTATGTACTTCCTGAAATATGGTCGTTCACAAATAAACATTCTGTTATGTACTTCCTGAAATATGGTCGTTCACTAATAAATATTCTGTTATGTACCTCTTGAAATATGGTCATTCACTAATAAATATTCGGTTAACTACTTCCTAAAATATGGTCGTTCACCAACAGATATTCTGTTACATAATTCCTAAAATATACAATCATTTACTAATGAATGTTGTTACTTCCTGATATATAGTCGTTCACAAATAAATAGTCCGTTACTTACTTCCTGAACCTTTTCTTGAAGTTTAGTCAACAGATCAGAAAACTCCCTCTGCAAAAGAAAATCAGAAAATCATGAAACAAAACTTTATCATAAACAAATACAAGCAGTTTAAATTTATGCAACAAACTCTGAAAATATACAATTCCAATATATTGAGGGAAAGCAGACTTGCGGGTAGTATGGAGAGTAAGTGTGGATGGTGCGTACGCGTGCGTGCGTGTATGTGTGTGTGTGCGTGGGTGGGTGTATTTCAGTGAATATGGCTTAAGTGTATGTGTCAGTGGGGAAGAGAATGAACAAGCATGTAGCAAGAGAAACTGTCAACTGACCAACATCACAACCATGTTCATTTTCTACAAGATTGCAGAGAAATGTTCAATACAAGAAACAAGCATGGGATGCTCGTCTTCAAGAAAAAAAAAAGCAAGAAAAAAGTCACCTGACCATTAATCCACTAAATTACTGAAACAATGGTCATGAGAAATGTACAGGATCTGTCTGGCACGCTTCTGTACTTACCATAGCAGCCTCAGCTTCACTGGCTTCAAATATGTGAGCATCATACTCCTTGCGTTTTGTCTGAAAATGCAACACAATCATGTCTTGAGAGACTGTTGATACATGCCCGCTATTTTTCAATCTTTTGTCTTTCACTTCCCTCCCTTCCAATCCACCACATAAATGTACTAGGAGCATATCCCAAACACAATGAAAAGGTTGAAAGCTTGACACAGTCAACATGAATTCTGTAAGTATCTGTTATTTACTATGGACAATTCTTTAACATGGATGGCCTCCCTTTGCTTGGCAAAATGATGACTGCTTGGTGTGTGGCATCAGGGGTTGGGAAGTTACAGTTTTCCCCCAGTGAGGTACTGCTGCCCATGATATCACCCAGCATCCTCAGGTGTGTCTTGATAACCTATCATCCTAAGGTGTTTCTTGATAACAACTATAACAGAACCTGGTACCATTCTACATTCTTGAAAAACAAAAATAAAACCTCAAACAATCTAACAAAACACCCCTCGAGAGAGTCTTTCTTCCAAGATGCAACAAACACATAAAATTACTCACTTCATTAAATCTGCAATCACTATTCACAACAGCAATGTTAATGAAAACTTTTTCGTAGCAAAACAAGATCCTGACAATAAAGACACCCATATCTACCAAACAACCACAGTAACAGTAACTGGACCTATACTGTACATAAATCACACTGATGCCCAAGATGACAAAATACTGCAAAAATGAAGGTTGTCCTACAGTCCTCTTTCTCCTCCCTCCAGAATCCTGAGAGCACAGAGGAATGAAGTCGTAGAGGCCCCAACTTTCTAGAGGACAGCATTATGCCTTTGTTGCTTTACCTTTCCCAATCCCAAACAATGCAATTGAATTGGAAGGTGGGACCTCTACCTCTGTGCCAATAAGGCCTCTTGATAATGACAACAAAGGTAAAAACAAGCTGAAAAACTGAAAATGTCACTTACAGGTTCACCGATCATTTCAAAGGCATGTCCTAAAATCTTGAACGCCTCTTCTGCACCTGGCTCTTGGTTCTGCAATCAAGAATGAAAGACTTAAATACCTTCTATGGTAAAAGTTTGGTAAAGTTTGCTTTCTTCTCGTAAAATTTACCTTTATTCAAGGGGTGGTATCAACATCAATTGGACAACAACAAAAAAGTGTAGTTTATTTACATTTATCTAAAAAGTTGTTTACATTTATCTAAAAAGTATTTCAAAGCAATTGCAACCTTTACATTCCACTTGTTCCATAAAACAGGTTGCTCTGAAGGAATACATTACAGAATGTTGGCTTGTAAAACTGGCTGTCCTGTTCAAGGTTAATTCATGCTGCTCAAAGCCCTGAGGGCTTTAGCCGAGCTGTCACCATATTACACACAAAAGTCTAATAAAACCATCGCATACTATTACATCCGTCAATTATAAAAACAAGCAAAAAAGAACATTCAAAGCCAAATCAATTATAAGTCCAACTAAAACCAAATCTTTCCCACTTTGTAATCAGATCAAGTGAACTATATTCACCTCTCTCAGGAATACAAAAACAGGTTCTGGAGAAATATTATGAAACCATACTTTCAGTAAGCCTGTTGTGAAATATTTACGACTGCTGTCATGCCACTTCCAGCAATCAACTAAAAAGTATTTGACCTTAACCCTTTGACTCCCGCACGCTATGCACCAACTGCAAAAACTTAACCCTTTGACTCCCTCACCCTATCCACCAGCTTCCTGCAGGAAGCTGGTGGATAGAGTGAGGGAGTCAAAGGGTTAAGTTTTTGCTATGTTAGCATGGTTGCCAATGCAGGATGCTGGTGAACAGGGCGCGGGAGTCAAAGGGTTAAGTAAATCACAGAACACCACCACCACCACCAACAACACTAATAATAATAATAATCAAACCAAGGCACCACTCTCATCTGTCACCAAAGCAATCACTCAACACTCCAGGAACAAAGCACATGCAAACTGCGAGTGGGAACACAGGAGGTTAGTGGGTGTGTAGCCCCTGACCCAAGGCATCACCCTGCCTCTGTCTGTCTGTCTCTCTTTCACACACACACACACACACACACAAAAGATGTAGAGCTCGGGTACACTCAAGTCTGTTAGACGAGTGACCCTAGACCCAAGTTGTCTCACACACATAAACACAAAGATGCTGAGCTAGGGTACACTCAAACCTGTTAGACAAGTGACCCTTCCTTGACCGAAGTTCTCTCTCTCTCTCTCACACACACACACACACACAAAGATGATTAGCTAGGGTACACTCAAGCCTGTTAAACCAGTGACTCTTGACCCAAGTTCACACACATACACATACACACACACACAAGATGCTGAGCTAGGGTACACTCAGCCTGTTAGATGAGTGACCCTTCACCCAATTTGTAACACACACACACTTACACACACAAATGATGCTGAGCTAGGATGCACTCAAACCTGTTAGATGAGTGACCCTTCACCCATGTTGTCTCTCCCTCTCACACACACACACACTGTTCCCACATATTCTTTCCTTTTCCATCTGTTACTCACATGGCATGCACTGAGGAAGTATTTCTCCTTTAAAGAAAAAAGTGGAGACTGGAAGATTTGACTAATTATGTAACCTACCTAATGTTACTAGGTACCTGCAGCCTCTCTTCAGCAATGCGGGAATTGTGTCAGTCAGTGGAAAAATTGCATATGTTTATCAGTCAAATATTCCTGCAGATGAACATGAATGACGAAGTTGTTATCATGAAGATAAAGATTGGTCTTTCCTCTATCGATCTGTGCTGTTTGTTTTTGTTATAAATGCACCCATACGAAAATCTGCGCCAAAACAAAACCACGCCGACCGTCGAAGTTTCACCGCGTGTTCCGTAATGGCGACTGGCTCACGGCAGTGCTTGGGTGACCGGTTAATGGCAACTTAAATTATACCGGTCACACAGGACTACCTTCATGCAAATTATTTATAAGATTATTACTTTGTTAGTCTTCTGAAGGTCGGAATATTGGCAAACTTTGAAGATGAATACCTGAGGACCTCCTTGAGATATTAGATCGCGTCCGCGGATGCGCAAACAGCTTATTTTTTGTTAAATTTAACTGTTTACGGAACTATGAAATGTGACCTGTACCGGATGTGCGCAAACCTCTGAAGGGCGAGTATCCGTGATCTGCCATTTTATTATGATGATTTTAGTGTATATGGGAACCTCGAATCATGGCGGCTTTCGAAGCAATCGCTGAAAGTCCAGTCAATGAATTTCTACCTGTGATCGTCAAGCTGAAGGACAAACGTTGTAAACATCGACTGATTTTTCATGAAAATTGACTTAGAAGTTTGATTCAGTGAATTGTTTTTAACTCACTCGGTACGGAGAGTTTTTTCCCTTGCGTTTCCCCAGGTACAGCCCATTTTGAAGGGTTAGGAAAAAAAACACAAAAAAACCCAAAACATAAAGGATCAAAATGAAACTTTCAGATCTGAATATTTACATGCTGGGTTAGTTCATGCCAAAATATCGAAGTTCTTCCTTGAATATTTCTTCGTCATGTGCCATGTTGAAAATAGCCCAAATTTTGTGGTCTGGATCACTGTACAGTCAGTCACTCTGATCAGCTCCATGAACACACAGTCAAAGGTGAGGTCTTTGTATGCACAAAACAACATGAATAAAGTAGACTTTGCTCAGGGTAAAAAAAAAAGATTATTAGTGATATTATATGAATAAATGTTACAAATTGTTACACAGGGGAATTATGGGGGCGTGGCACTCAAATGAGACATGCAGGCCACAAGAGCCAGAGAAGGATGCAAAGTGGGAGAAAAACTAAAATCTTCGTGCCAGTCATGCATTCATAAAGTGAATGAAACCTCCATCAGACATGCGACTCGATGTACTTGGCCTGCTGACTGCTCGCCTCTCGTGACGTGTACGCCCACCTCCCTTTCCCACTTCACTGTCGTCTGAAACTGGGTCACTGTCAGTACCTTCTTGCTGGCAGCTTCCATTACTTGATACACTTTCACCATTATCTTCAGCATACTCCTCGATGTCCAATCCTTCAGTCTGAAGCACTTCAATCACTTTAGCAGCAGTAAAACACGGCCGTCGCAATCTAATTTGTTTGAAAACTCGTACTCGCCTGCGACGCCATTTTCGACACGAATGCAGATTAGCAAGTCATTCGGGTGCCGAAGACAATCGCTTCCCGACGAGTGTAGTGTTATGGAATCTCATGAAGTAACTTTCCACTTGACCCTTGACATGTTTGCAGTGACCACTGTGGCTATAGTAGGCATGCAGGCTCAAAAGGGGAGCGTCAAAAAATTTTTTAATTATCGAAACCGCTATAGCGTTCCGTCGTACGCAACCGTGCCTTTCATCACGACCGCTATAGCGTTCCGTCATACTGAGTGAGTTAATGTTTCACTTTATTTAGAAAGATTTTAAAAGAAGTCCGCTGCAGGTATAGCCTGCATAAGCAAAGAATAGAAAGTATGATCTCCGGTTTGATGTTTTATCACCAACGGATTTTTTTAAGCGACCTGGAACTAGTAGAAGTAAAACTGTGTGAAGCGACTGCTTTCCAAAGGTGTTTGTATTGCTAGTATTTAATGAATACGATGGAATTTTGTTTTTAATACATCGAAATCATAATATTTGTGCTAGTACTCCGGCAAGAAATTCAAACCGGAAGTTGGTCGGCGAGTGCACGTCGTCTATCGGATCAGATTCGACAATTTTTATCATCACAAAGAAACAGCAAATAACGGTTTTGCACAGTTACACATGCGCGCATGCATGTACGCACACATTATCAGAACACTATATAGCATCAGGAAAACATGGATACATAGCTCCACAAAGTCCGATGAGCCTTTCTAATGGCAAAATATACTTTACTCTCAAAAGTAATAGCTGGTACTAATTAAACACTTGAGAAAAAATTTGGATTTTATTTCTATTTGTTTTCAAGGCACTGCCATCAAAACTTCAACAGCAGACACTCACTAATAAACTTAAAACTACTACTACAGTTAAAACTGTTGTTGAGAACTGTGTGTGATAAGTCGCGGGAGGAGAACACGGCTTTTGTTTAAAAAATTAGTAACACTGATTAATCATCACCTCAGGAACTAAATATGAAGACAAAAATTGAGAGAGTTTTAAAAGAAGCAGAGAGATTTTCAGAAGACAGACCAGACATTAATAATTTCTTTGTCTGTGGATATGGGAAGATGCATGTTACTGCAAAATAACTGATGAAAATAACTTATTGATAAACATTAGGAATGAGCATAGAAATGGCTGTAAGTCATATACTACATTGCCAGGCATGTATCTTCTGCTGTTACACATTTTAGTTTCATTATGTTATTGAGAAGGATGTCTTTCTGTGCTAGTATGATACAGCGTCATCTGTGGATCACATTGTTTCAGACTAAATCAGTACATGCATACAAAATCTTAAAATCTCGTATATTAGCAACATTTGCCTGTGGAGAGTGAAGCTATAGCTTTTATTTGATTCACATGCAAAATTTCAGGAGATTCCATCAAGACATAATGTGAGTTATGTCTGTTTTAAGTTGGCCCAACACATGGGCCCTCACATTATTTGGGTGCAAATGCATACAAAATATCTTATATCTTGAATATAACTAAGCTTGAAAATAATTTACTGGTAGCTTTCTATTTGATTCACATGCAAAATTTCAAGGAAATCCATAAAAAAATAAGCGAAATATGTGCATTTTAATTTGGTCTGGTACGTGAACCGTGCTTTTTCCATCGTTCAAATGAGATATTTTGCCATTTTTGGAGCCATATAACTCATGACTTTGTCACTTTATGCTGCCCCAAAAATTTAAGTTTCATACAATAACATTGTTTCTGAGAAAAAGTGAACTCTAGCCAATTCTGCCTTCTTATTTTTGTGTAATGGGGGTGCAAAAATGGCTTGTCATGCAATTTCGAACATTGACAAAATGGTATATTTATGAAGTTTGCAGTACTGCTGTGTAAATGTATGAACAGATCTGCTTGTATGCTTGCTTTTTTATGTAGTTTATGTTGTTAAGAATTAAAATCAGGAATGACATTCTCTGTCTGAGGACTTCTGGAAATTTAGGTACCTGCAAACTTGCTACATTTCACAATTGGCTAAAATGTACGTAAACTGCCGTTTTCAAAGTGTTATCTCTGGACCTAATACAGCTAGAGACTTACTTTTTTTGCACTGTGCTTATTTTTTCTTGTACTTTTCAGAAATATAAGTGTTAATAACCTTTTCAGAAGTGTAATTTTTGGCTGCCGGTACCTAATGTTACTTCTTTCTGTTTCTGATGAAACTAGGAAGTTGCTCTGAGCGACTGGAAGGATCTTGCAAAGTTCGCTATTTGTCTCAGCTTCCCATTCTTCTTGCCAAAGACCACTTATATAAGCATGCATTTTACATTTATAGTCTCTGTAAGGAATATCAACATGAGAAAGTTTGCCTCTGAAAACAAATTAAAGGCACTGTTGGCAAGTTAGCCAAAATGCCAACATGACCAGAAATCCAGGCTACAACATGCTGTAACCATCTTTTGTTAACAGAGTTGCACACCTCAAAGAATTTCAGGGGCACAGGGTGATCGATGTACTGACTACAAATAGCATCAAGTGCAGGCAGCAAGTCAGAGAAAATCAGTATTTTTTTTTCTTTTGGTCAAGATTCAGAAACTACTCTATGGGCCAGACTCAGTGCATAATGTTGAGGGTCCTATTTAACCCTCTGATCCCCGCACCCTGCCCACCCGCGACCTGATTGTTAATCATGTTACTTGTTAGCAAAGCAAAAACTGACCCTTTGACTTCCTTACCAGGAAGCTGGTGGATAGGGTGAGGGAGTCAAAGAGTCAATTTTTACAGCTGGTGGATAGGGTGCAGGAGTCAAAGGGTTAAAAATGTCATAGACAAACTTCTTTCAAAAAGATCATTAATTGTATCAGCACAAAATGTAGACATTTCCAAGAAAACTGAATAAAGGCAGTTTCCTCTCCCCTATTTCCACAGAAATGATACATGTTTGTAAAGTTTGTAAATATTTCATAAGAGGTTATCGTTATTGCTGCCTAAAGCCCAGCTGACTGTGCAGAGCCATATCAGGGCTATGACAATCTGAAAAAGTACACTAACCTCATGAAATATCCTTAAAAAATTAAAAAAAAAAAAAAAAAAAAATAAAAAAAAAGTACGCATATCAATGCATTCAGTGATTCACACATATAATCTACGGATATGCCCCTAGTGTTTACCACTCCATCAAAATTTTCACCAGGGGATTTTCAAAAAAGCATACCTGAATACAAATGTAAATGTAACTAAGGAATCTAATACATATAAAAACGGGCCTAAATTACCTAAAAGTGCTTCTGCACATCACATTTCCGTACAGCCAAAAACGCACTAAATAACCAATTATCAATCCTAAAAGTAAGTATGTATAATTATATCAACTACATACAGGTGAATGGACCAACAAGGCAGAAAATGACAGGAAGAGATGACAGAAAGCACAGAAGCAAGACAAAAACAAAAAGAGGAAATATCTAGCACAGATTTTCCAGAAGGTGGGGATGCTACTTATACTGAAAGAGGCCCCAGCATCTCCACGGGAGGAAACAAAATGAACCTGTGTTCTGAAGTGGGAGAATGAGTGGTGTGGGATCAACGCCACTGAGAAGGTGAAGAAGTTTACAGGGAAAAAAAAAAAAAGAGCTGACACCACTAGAATGACTGAAGGATTATGATGGGAGCACACAATCCAGTTTTCATTTTGTGGGCTGGCTGGGACTCAACTTGAAACAACAGATCTTGACTCCAAGCCTCTATCAAAACAACCAACCTGCCAAAGGACATACAGACAACTAACATACAAAATGTGTAGTCAGTGTCCATCCAGTGTTTACAATTTTGCTATCTTCAGTAAAAAAAAAAGCAGTTCAACAGTAATCTCAAGTATCACGCAGGAAGACTTTCAGTTTCAAGAAAAAAATATGCGTGAACTGACCAAACATACACACATACAAAATGAAAGGTTGACAGAGAATGAAAAGTAAAACAAATATGACAGCTACTATACAAATATTCCATTTGTACATCAGAAACAGTCCTTGTCAAAACATGCTCAGTACACTTTACATAGCTACACGGCCATAACCCACAAAAGGACACACATCAATGCAATATAAACAGTCAGTTCATCAAATTATGACATGAGATAACATAAAATGAGAAATAAGTAATTGTACCACTATTCACCCTGTCTCCTCCCCCCCCCCCCCCCCCCCCCCCCAATATAAACACAGTCAGTTCATTAAAAATAACAGATAATGACATGAAATCAGAAATAAATAACTGTACCGCTATTTACCCCCAAAAAGAAAGGTTGTACATCAATACAACATAAATACAGCCAGGTACATACATTATCACAGCATGAATGTTGTTCATCAAGAATGACAACAGATAACAACATGACATCAGAAGTAGGTAATAATACCAAAGTTCAAAAAGAATACATCATGAAGAAAAAAGTATGAATCATTGGGTAAATACAAGTCTTTCAAATGCATGTGCTCACACCAACATAAAAACAAATCCACCCACACACACATTCATAAACACACACGTGATGCACACACTTGTGACGCACACACATATCATATGAATGAGGGCGTTTGTAGTATTCTAGATCCAGAAAAGGGGGCTACTATTTCAAATAAGGGGGGGGACTTAAAACAAACAACTAAACAAAACAATTGCAGGATAAGCATTTTCTCCAATAACAGCTTGCTGACACTTACCTTATCAGGGTGCACCAAGACAGCTTGTCTACGGTAATATCGTTTGATGTCTTCATCTGATGCGTCTGCTCTCAATCCCAGTATACTGCAAACACGTAGTCTCTATCAAAACTTTTCATTTATAAAGGAAAGGAGAAAGTGTTCCACACCAACCTGCTGCTATACTTCTCTTCTCTGTGGAGTCTTTTTTTTTCTTCTTTTTAAAATTTTTTAAATGAACAGCATTCTGGTTTTCTTTGAAGTATATATGCAGGTTGTTTTGTCCACACTGTGCAGGCAGTATACTAATGCACACTTCATCTTTTCATGGCTGTGCATGCTCAGTTTTTTCTTCATGTTTCCATGAGCTACTAGACATTAATAAGACTAAAAGGATTTTTTAATGCACATCTGATGTTTTACAGATGTTTATACACAAATGGGCTTTAGACACTGGCAGGTCTGCACACATATTGGACTGGAAGACTGGAAAAATCTCTACCTTTTACCCACCAGGCAAGCTGTACTCAGAGAGAAACGAACCCAGGCCCTCCACTTGGAAGTCCAACATTTACCCACTTGACTACTGCACCCCTTGTATGCAATTCATGTTGAACAGGCGTAGGCGTACAAATGTATGGATTAAGGTAGAAAAACG
Source organism: Monoplex corrugatus (assembly GCA_030674185.1). Lineage (NCBI taxonomy): Eukaryota > Metazoa > Mollusca > Gastropoda > Littorinimorpha > Ranellidae > Monoplex > Monoplex corrugatus. The sequence continues at coordinate 9,514,282 of CM060313.1, read as the reverse complement.
TGATGTGTAATATATACATCTATATAATTATGCACCTGATGTTTTTGTTTTCTAATTTCATAGCTCATAACAATAGTTAACCACTTTGCATAAGCTGGAACACTTGACAGGCTTATTACATTACTCAATATATGAATTCAAGCGCATGACCTGCCCTCTGTAACTGAGAAAAACAAACACTAGTTTAAACAAATGGTCAAACCAGTCCAACAATCTCTCTTATGTAGCAATACTTTTCATTTAACATACTGTACTCATGAAGATACAGATTACCTGTAATTTGAGGTACTATCTCAAGGCACAACTAAAAGTTCAAAACCAATGATGTTCATTTCATTCTTTAATGGTGATATCGCTGTTTACGCAAGTATTATTATAAACTACAGAACAAAAGATCTGTATTTGTAAGACTTGACCATATTCATTATGACCGCTTTAATTGCTTACGTATTGATAAATTGGAAACGTTTTGACCAAACATCACTTCCAAATCCACACAAAACAATAAAATCTGGACAGATGGTTTCAAAGCATATAAAGAGTTCTATGATAAAGCTGAACCACATGACCTTTTCTCTGAACCTGTTTCTTTTAACGAATCAGTAAGAAATGGCAATGGAATACACAATGGTCATTTCCTTGATCCAAATCTGGCACAGATCCATCTTTAAAAAAAGTTAAGAAAATCTTGCTCACATTTTCATCACACACACATACACACACCAACACATCATTCTGCAGTTGGTATCCTCCCCCCTTTTTTCCCCTTCTTGTTTGAAAAAAAAAATACTGAAAAAGAAAAAATGATGAGGTAAAGGCACAAATCAGTACAATAAACACATATTTCAATAATCTTGTAGTTGTGACGTTTAAAACAAGTCATGGTCATCCAAGCTTTGGCATTTGCAAGTCCAAATATTATCATTATTGTTATTTCAAGCCCAGTCAACTGCAAAAAACCCATATCAACGCTATGATCATCTAAAAAAATTACACAATACCTCATTAAAAAAAAAAAACGGAAAAAGAAAATTAAGAATATGTATCAATGAATTTGCATACATAACCTTACCCTGATGTTGACTATTCTGTCTGTTATATCAGGGTTTAAAGAAAACTAGCCTAAACACAAATGTAAAAGTAACTAAAGACACCAAAACATATATATTATAAAAACTGGTCTAAATTACCCTAAATTGCTTCTGCACATCACATTTCCTTACAGCCAGAAATGCACTTAATATATGCACCCAATTGTCAACAATATATGCACCCAATTATCAATCCTAAGAGAACATATGTAAGGCACATACAGGTGGACCAGAAAGACGGAAAATGATAGGAAGAAATGACAAAGCAAAGGAGCAAGGAAGAAACAAAGAGAACGACAGAGATGAGGAAATTTTTAGCACACATTTCCGAAGGTGGAGATACTATCTATTCTGAAAGAGCTCCTGGCGTCCTGTTGGGGGGGGGGGGGGGGGGGGAGGATGATTAAGTCCAACTCAAGGCACTGGCTACACAATAAAACTGATGACATTCACTTTGTTCATTAATGATGATGTTACGGTTTTATTAATATTACTAATCACACTTTATTTATATGACTTGACCATTTTCAGTGTAATGACTTTTAATTGCTAAATGCACGTACAATGACTCTGCAAGAGATCAGGTTTGTTAAAAACTACCAAGAAAAACTGATTTGAAATTTTTGCTTCCCACCAGAAATTCTAAATTTTGTACTCCTTGTAATCTTGAGGAAGCATCAGGTGAAATAAAATTTGATGCAATGCAAGGACAATGGCAGACTGTCACAACAGTGATCAAAGAACATACATATTGCCAGAATGTGCTATTCACACACATTCCTAAAAAACTGATGATTTTAGGACTTTTCTCGTCCATCATATATGAAATCTGAAACAAGTGTGACTGCCTGCATTCAAGCAAACAGGAACCAGAAAAAACACAAAAGAAGAATACGAATGTGTGTTTAATACAAGACAAGACAAGACAGGCGCAAATTTTCGGCCAACTGGCCTTTGTCAAGTGTAAGATTACAAACAAACACACACCAGATACACAAATTTTGAGAAAAAGACTAAAACTTCCCTGCTGTGTGTCCAATGTGCGAAAAGGAATTAACTGATTACGATGACATCATAATGTGTCTTTTCAGTAAATATTGTGTCAGAGCAGAAATGAGAACTATGACGCACTAGCAAAGAGTAGACTGCCACAACAGTGATCAAAGAACATACATATTGCCAGAATGTGCTATTCACACACATTCCTGAAAAACTGATGGTTCCTGTTTGCTTGAACGCGGGCAGTCACACTTGTTTCGGATTTCATATATGATGGATGAGAAAAGTCCTAAAATCATCAGTTTTTCAGGAATGTGTGTGAATAGCACATTCTGGCAATATGTATGTTCTTTGATCATTGTTGTGATCACTTTGCTAGTGCGTCATAGTTCTCATTTCCGCTCTGACATCATATTTACTCAAAGACACATCATGATGTCATCTTAGTTTATTCCTTTTCACACATTGGACACAGCAGCAGGGAAGTATCAGTCTTTTTCTCAAAATTTGTGTATCTGGTGTTTGTTTGTAATCTTATGCTTGACAAAGGCCAGTTGGCTGAAAATCTGGGCCTGTCTTGTCTTGTTGTATTAAGTACGCTTTCATATTCTTCTTTTGTGTTTTTTCTGGTTTCATCATATATGACTTCTGACCTTGACATCAAGACTTTGCGAACTTATGCATTCGCAATTCCTCAAAGGTACAGATCCATCCAGAAATTGCTGAAAAAAGTTTGTTAACATATTTTTGTCACAATTCCCTCCAGCTGATATAAAAAAAAACCCACTGCAAACAGTATTTGCTCGAAAACCCCCAAAGCCATAAGCACTGACCTGTAGGGATCTTTTCCTTTGCAAGCCAGTAATCTTTTCATGGCCTCTTCTCCTGAAACAAAAAGTCAACACTTTCATTTGAAATCCATTCTATGGTAAACTGAGAATCAATCGACAGTCTCAAAATTCATTCTGTTTAGCCCAATGGCTTCTAAGTACAATTGTTCTGTTAATTTGAAAATAGAAGGTTCATGATATCAAACATTAAAGCAATCTGAAATGAATGCATTAAAGCAATCCTTACAACTGAGAAAATAACAACAACAACAAGGAAAACCCAACAACAACAACAAAATTTAGAATTCTTAGGTAAAAAATCCACATATGAATTTTTGCCCTCAATGACTCTGAGAGCTTGAACATTAATACAAGCTAAAGAATTTTTGACCTATTACACAGCAGCTGGCTAGTCACAGAACATCCACCTTGGACCTCATCCTAAAGCTACTCAAAGACCCATCTTTTCACCCTCCATAAGACACTATACCCTCTCCCCTGATTCACATTAAACCCCTCTCCCCCTTCCACAGCAATCCAGACGATCTCAACCACCACCTTTCCCCTGTCAGAATGCTCCACCAGTACCTTCCATGTTCCACTCCTCCAAGGCACCCTCAGCATTGCCACCTCTTCATCTCCTTTAACGGTATTTGGTCCATATCAAATGCCCCTTTCTTTCCTGGTCATCTCGGGCATCATTAGTAAGGCTTACTATTACTAGCTCAGCGACAGTGGCTCGACTCTAGCCCAGCATCCATGAATTGTGAGGTTTGGCCTCTTCCAAAGCCTTTCATTACCGGTTACTGGTGCTCCTCATGAACATCTATCTCTGTCTACCTTAGGAACATTTCTGCTTCCTACCATTAATAGGTATCCTTTAAAATAGTGACACTCTGCACTTGTAAGATATGTTATGTGCTATGAAACAGGTAATTTTAATTTAAATCCAATTTTATTAGACATATTTACTGTATCTTACAACTAATAACTAGTGCCATTAAACAGGTGACTTTAATTTAAATCCAAATTTTTTTAAACATACTGTATCTATCAACTAATACCTGGTGCTATTAAACAGGTGAATTCAATTAAATCAATTTTATTAAAACTTACGTTCATCAATAATACTGGTGCTATTGAACATATTCACATTAAACATTTATTAAACAAACTTATGTATCTATCAACTAATACCTGGTGCTATTAAACAGGTGAATTCAATTTAAATCCAATTTTATTAAACAAACTTACTGTATCTTTCAACTAATACCTGGTGCTATTAAACAGGTGACTAATTTAAATCCAATTTTATTAAACATACTTACTGTATCTTTCAACTAATATCTGGTGCCATTAAACAGGTGACTTTAATTTAAATCCAATTTTATTAAACATATTTACTGTATCTTACAACTAATATCTAGTGCTATTAAACAGGCAATTTTAATTTCATTCCAATTTTTATTTAACTTACTGTATCTTACAACTAATATCTAGTGCTATTAAACAGGAGATTTTTATTTCAATTCAATTTTATTAAAATTATTTACTGTATCTTACAACTAATATCTAGTGCTATTAAACAGGTGATTTTAATTTCAATCCAATTTTATTAAACTTACTGTATCTTACAACTAATATCTAGTGCTATTAAACAGGTGATTTTTATTTTAATCCAATTTTATTAAACTTACTTACTGTATCTTACAACTAATATCTAGTGCTATTAAACAGGTGATTTTTGTTTCAATCCAGATTTGATTAAACTTACTTACAGTATCTTACAACTAATATCTAGTGCTATTAAACAGGCAATTTTAATCTAAATCCAATTTGATTAAACTACTTACTGTATCTTACAACTAATATCTAGTGCTATTATTATTAAACAGGCGATTTTAATTTAAATCCAATTTTATTAAACTTACTTGCTGTATCTTACAACTAATATCTAGAGCTATTAAACAGGCGATTTTAATTTAAATCCAATTTTATTAAACTTACTTGCTGTATCTTACAACTAATATCTAGAGCTTATTAAACAGGCGATTTTAATTTAAATCCAATTTTATTAAACTTATTTGCTGTATCTTACAACTAATACCTGTCCTCTACCCCACTCTCCTCTTTCAGGCAGTTGGCAACAGATAATCCGATCTAATCACTTAACCAAAGAGGATGGTCACTCAAGCCGCAACAGGGTGTCAGGATAGGGGTGGGAACGACAATGGCACCTGGCAATGGACGTCTTTTCACCTATTTCTCTATCGCCTGGTCCATTTATTTTGCAATTAGTATGATTTCTCACATCAGCTGAGCTAATTCACTTTGATGTGGTATGTTCAATGTTCATATTGCTTACAGCCCAGCCAACTACTAGAGCCATATTTTGATGTGGTAAATATGTTTATAAAGGGAATTTGAATTAAAATGTGTTACCTGTAGCCGGTAATGTAATGTTTTCCTCCAAACCAAATCGTTTGCGAGCAGTTTCAGCACCAGCAGCAAATCCCGACCAGGATCCAGATGACTGATCCTTGAAGATGCGACTCTTCACCATCGTCCACAACTTGCTGATCCCCACAGCAATCAGATGAATGGCACCCATGGCTCTGCACCAAACACATAAACATCAATCACATAACACGTGTAACCCTACTCCTGACCAATCTCTAACCCTCTGACTCCCACAATTTATCCACCAACTGCAAAAACTTAACCCATTGAATTCCTCACCCTATCCACCATCTTCCTGCAGAAGCTGGTGGATAGGGTGAGGGAGTCAAAGGGTTGTTTTTTGCTTTGCTAGCATGGTTGACAATGCATAATGCTGGTGGAAAGGATGTGAGAGTCAAAGGGCTAAGCTAACAGTAACTGCTAATCAGTCTTTCAGAGACTGGTCATCATTATCACAAATCATAAATCATTCTTGCATAGCGTAATTCTTCAAATTCATTTTGGACTCACTGTGCATTACATATAATCAGGTCTTTTGGTAGAGCATGGAGATCTTAAGCTGTTAGGCGAGCTGACCACATTACACAATGTTGTTGTTGCACAGTCTGCATCTCTGGTGGGTGTGCAAGCATGGATGTTTTCCATGAGACCACCAATGACATGACTTACAGGATCATTAACATGCATATCTGACATCTTGCATGTGTAACATGCAAAGTGCTGACATCCCGCATGTGTAACATGAAAAGTGCTGACATCCCGCATGTGTAACATGCAAAGCAAAGTGGTTTAGGCAGATGTATGCGTGAATTTCTGTATGATCTGCCTGTTTATATTTGAATGTTTGTCTTACATATAATTGGAAATGACTGTAAATTCATGCACATAGAACCTTTGTTGAAGATGTAAGCGTTTTGCATGTGTTTTGAACTTTGGGTCTCATACGGATAATCTTGCTTTGCTAATGCATGTATTGTTGACCTTTCGCTGAGAGAGAATACAAATAAAATACAGACAAACAAAAACAAATAAACAAACAAACAAACAAGCAAACACCACCACTACCAACTAAAATCTAAAAATGTATACATTAAACAACCTTACATTGTTTAAGAAAACATAACAGACTAATACTAATAATACTAATAGATACGGTGTATGCATATGATTTTTGCTCAATCCATTGTATACACATCTTGCTCATTTTTTCAATGATATTGTAATAATGTTCAGCAAACATTGTATTTATTTGTGTTTTGTGAAAAAAGAATTAAAAAAAAGTTTGAAAAGAAAAAGTGGTTTAGGCACCTAGCAGACCAGAAAAATCTCCACCCCTACCAATCAGGTGGAGGTTATTTAGGTGGATCAAACTCAGGACTGTTATTGTTGTTTAAAGCCCAGCCAACTGTGTAGAGCCATATCAGGGCTTAAACCGTTTCAAAACATACAAAACTTCAACAGGAAAAAAAAAAAAAAGAAAGAAAATTAAGTACAAATATCAATGCAGTTGCACACATAATCTAAGGACATAACCCTAGCGCTGACCGTTCCGTCCAATCTATCACACAGGGGATTAAAAAAACACACCTGAATACAAATATAAGCATCCCTAATGACACCAAAACATATAAAAACAGGCATGCATTATCTAAAATTGCTTCCGCATATCTCACCTCCCTAGAGCCAAAACTCAGGACTGAAATTCCTGACATTTAATCACTTCATTACTATGCCCTCATTACTTGTGCTAAAAAATATAACATACACATATCACAGATTTTTCAACATATCATTTTTCTTTAATTCCTAAAGTAAAAACATATTTATGAAAAATCTAGTTTATTTGGAGTTTTTGCACTGTTTCAATGGCATAATTCCGTAACTATTTCAGCTCTCCAAAACATCACAAAACCCGATTCATCTATTACGCTGCAATCCCAGGGAGTCCGACATACTCATAAAAGCTGTCAATATCAAACTGCTACTTGCCATCCACAAACACTGTTCTTCTTCCCTGATTCGGAACCAACTAGGATTAGCAAGATCTGTTTGAAACTTCGGATTTTTAAAACTTATATTTAATTCGTACCTTGTCTCGTTTGTTAAATTACTCAAGACAGATTCACACCACACTCAGTCCAAATGTGCTCCACCCAAACACATTAGTATTGATTAACTGAACAGCTCTTTAGCTGGCAGAGCTGACAGTTACAGTCTGTACATCACTCCCACTGATCCTGTAAATGTTCACTCACAATAAACCATATATCTAAAACACGGACTATAGAAACTGTGACAGATACGCTACACACGAAAACACAGTATACGACATACAAGAAAACAGGAAACAGCCAGAACCACAAACAGGCACATGAACCAGGAAGGAAACAGTCCTCAGAACGTCACAAAACAAAACAGCACAAGCTAGTTCTAAGGCTGGTGAAAAAAGATGGTCAAACCATTGTAATGATATTTTTCTCTGAGCTTTTTATGTGTGTAACTTTAACTGTGACCTTGATAATTGTTAAATTTCAAAACACACTTGCATGGGCATAAACAATGTGCCACTAGGGGATGATTTCCTGATGTTGTTATTGGTCTTCTCATAGCATATGGCAGCATCAGCCAAGCAGAAGCTCCTAACATCACAAAGATGATATCAAATGCTCATGCTGAGCAAGCTGAAACTGCACTGAATTCAGCTCGAGGAATAAAATATTGTGTTGCAGATGAGAACGAATATGACCAGAACCCCCTGATGGTAAGATTTCTCATGTTTTTGTGTTATCAACTCTGAAATGTGAATGGATAAGGCATACTCATACTGTGTGTTCCTAAATTTTTATTCATAATTCTCTTATTATTCAGCTACCTTTCAATTTCATTGAATTTTATGACACTAATACATATCAATTAATCAAGTTAAAATGTGAAAAACTGAAGTGGTTTCAATCAAATAATTGTGGTGAACAGAGAATTGTACACTATCAGTATCAATTACATTATTTTATTCTTTGATCAGTGCGTATTTTGTAAGTAGGTTTTAGTGACACACACACACACACACACACACAGACCGTATCGAGGTATGGAGTGTAAATCCACGTAACCAGGCCATTTATTGTTACATTTAAAAAACAGATTGTATTGTAAGAACAGGCAGGATAAAAACCCCGAAATTTAACGTCAAGGAAGTTTACACTCATTTTATGCAGGAAGGGCAAATCCTATACTTTCCAGGCTTCCCAAAGCACATACATGTATACATACACATGCACACACAGAGGTTAAGCTACATCAACTCTTTGACTCCCTTGACAATGCAGGATGCTACTGGAAAGGGTGCGGGAGTCAAAGGGTTAATCTCTTCGTCTAAGAGCAAGAGCAGCAACATCCTCTAACTTCTAAGAAAAGCAGCAGCAGTACATGTGTAGTCGCTGTGAGTACGGGAGAGGGGAGATGATGAGTGTATAAGATATAGGGTATGTTGTAATTTGCAACAGATATCTAAAGACACACCGAGATGTTTGACACATCCGCGACCAGACGCAACTACAGTCGTGAATGCCGAGCTTCACCTACTGCCGCGTTGCGCTAAAAGTCGTTTCGGTGATATATAGTACAGAACTCATGATTGCTTTAAATTAGCAGGCTTTTAGAGATATGTCAGTTACTTCCCTTATAGTAGACACCTCTGTCCGTCGTTGTGCATTGTCGGTACGTTGTTTGTTCACAAGTTTTGAACCAAAAATGGATAGAAAGAGACATATGTCAAAAGAGGAGATTTGTGAACTGCTAGATCTGAATTAGATGAGTCTTTTTCACCCCAAGAAAGTGATGATAACAGTGACTGTGAGGAAGATTCTGCTGAACCTGTGTCCGTGAGTGAAGGAGAGAATGATGCAACTCTGTCAGTGTCAGCGATTGCCAGTATGAGTAATCAACGAACTGATCGGGGTGGCAGGGGGATCCGACGCTCCTCTCAGACTCAATCTGGCGGCTAAAAACTATTTAAGTAATTAATAGCTTTATAAATAGCACAGCTAAACTCAGCATCCTTTTTTCATTAAGTACACAGATCACAGATTTTGGCGACAATTGAACTTCATTCAGGCCTGCTAAAGAATTTTTTTATTTTTTTTTTACAACTATTGGTTTTCTTGAAATTTATTAGAGGCAGGCTCAGGCTGGCAGGAAGTTCAGGCAGAGGCAGGGCCAGTCACAAAAGTGTTAACAGGCACAATGTCAGTATGTGTTACTAAAATAATACTGTTTGCGGGTGAAAGAAGGGGTGATGCAGGAAAGGAAGAAGGGAGGGAGATATATATGTGTGTGTGTGTGTGTGTGTGTGTGTGTGTGTGTGTGTGTGTGTGTGTGTGTGTGTGTGTGTGTGGTGTGTGTGTGTGTGTGTGTGCATGCATGTGCGAGTGTGTTATCTTACAAAATAAACAGAATAAATTCCTGCACAGTGAGACTACAGTGACATTTGTGTATTTATAGAGAAGATAACTATAAAAATACCTTGTTTTCTTGGTTGTTTTCTACTCTGTAATTAATGCAAAGAAATTTTGTCAAAAGGGGGAAAAAGGACAGAAACCAAAATTAACAACACACAGAAGCAATAAAAATAATAACAGCAGAAATTGAAAACAGAATACTTACAGATACATGATGACTCCCAGAAGGTAGACAAACAAGGTGAGCACAGCAGATAAAGAGTTGCGGGCAAATGTCATGCTACAGTCCGAGATGTACTTCATCCACTCATCTGAAAACAGTCAAGTAAACTCGAATCATTTATAGGCCATTTTATGAGGAAAGGGGAATTGGAGCACCTGGTCACAACAGGAAAGCTAGAGGGAAAGAGCACCAGGTAGACCCAGGGAAAAAAATACTGGACGGACTTGCAGAGTGGCTGAAGACAGAGAAGGTGGAAGATGTGCTTGCAACAACAAGGGATAGAAACAGATGGACGGTCATGATCACCAATGTCATGTGGCAAGGCACTTGATGATGATAATGAAACTCGAATCATACTGGTGGAAGTCTGAGATAGATTTCAATGTGAAAACATTCACATGCAGAATGTTCCTTCACCTCTTTGACTTCTGCACCCTATCCACCAACCAGAAAAACCTGAACAAACCTTAATACAGCAAAACAAAACAAAATCCTCCATCCCACCACCAACTAAATGTACACAAATGACTGATATATTAGTGCCATATCTCTTTTTCCAACAAATATAGCAACAGCACTAGATCAATTCACACACACACAAACTCCCCAAAACAACAAAAACACAGTAACAACCAACAACAACAACAACCAGAAAAAACATGAAAAAAAGAATAAGAGTGCCTATTTAATACAAGCAGACAACACAGGCGCAAATTTTCGGCCAACTGGCCTTTGTCAAGCGCAAGATCACAAACAAATAAACACCAGATACAAAAATTAGGAGAAAAAGACTGAAACTTCCCTGCTACTCCGTCCAGTGTGAGAAAAGGAATGCACCTGTCTTGTCTGGTTGTATTAAATATGTGTTCTTATTCTTTTTTCATGTTTTTTCTGGTTCTTGTTTGCTTGACCGTGGGCAGTCACACTTGTTTTGAACAACAATGATGATAAAAAGCATGCCCAGATGCTTATCTCTCTATTTATTAATAAATTACTATAAACAAAACAAATATTTGTTTCTAATGCATAACTAACTGCAAATCACCATGACACTGGAAAACAGACAGCACAACAATTACTGTTACTGTTATTTCTGTTCAAAGCCCAACTAACTGCGTACATAGCCATACCAAGGCGATAATCTGTATCAAAACATACACAATACTTCAACAGGGGAAGGGGGAAAAAAAAGGGAAAAGAAAGTTAAGTACACATATCAATGCACATAATCTATGGCGATGATGCCCCTGGTGTTGACCACCCCATCCAATTTATCACACAGGCAATTCAAAAAACATACCTGAATACAAATTTAACTTAACTATAGACAGTAAAACATTAAAAAACCGACCTACATTACCTGAAATTGCTTTCATATATATATTGCATTTCCTCAGAGCCAAAAATCCACTCAATACACGTACCCTATTATAAATTCTAAGAGAAAGTATTACGACTTTATCAAACACATACATGTGAATGGAGCAGCCAGGCAAGGCAGAAAATGACAGGAAGAAATGACAGAACCTAAAGGCACAAAGCAGTAACAAAGAGAGTGACAGAAAAGAAATTTCTAGCACAGATTTTCCAGAAGGTGGGGATACTATTGATACTGAAAGAGCCCCTGGCATCCCCACGGGGGAGGCACAACTATAAAACCACCAGAATTATAACATTACTTTAAAATGGTACTACTGTTTGTAGATCTATGAGAAAATGGAAGTGTTTTTTTCTGGTTCCTGTTTGCTTGAATGCAGGCAGTCACACTTGCTTTGGATTGCTTAAAACATATTCTTATCATGTGGTGATAGAACACACACAAAGAAAAAAGGAAGTAAAACAGGGACACTAGCAACGGTCATAACCTACAGTAACAGAAACACAACACATTACTGTCTTGCTGCCTACTACTTTAACACAAAGGACCAGAATGAGGACGCAAACCTGTACTAAAATTAACTGAATATACGAGGGTTGTTCAATTTAAGATGACACTAGGCTTGCCGTTTGAAAACGAAGCAACGCACAGAAAAATGTTTATACCAAACACAACTTTAAAGTTTACCTGATTAGCATGCAGAAAATAAAGTTGACATCATGACGCAACTCGGAGTATGACGTAATTACAAATGTGTTTCAAATAGCTGAGCCTGAAAAAAATGGACGTCACCAATGAGCAATTTCGTTTCTACACTTTCACAAGGCTACAACTTGGTGACGATTGTAGGAAGATACACGCAGATTTGCAAGCTGTTTACGGAACGGATTGTGTGTCTTACCGCACAGTTTGCAGGTGGGTCAAACAATTAGGAGCAGGTAGAGTGCCATCTGATTGGGGTAATCGTGCAGAGCGAGCTTTACCAGCTCGGAACGAACAAAACATTGCATATGTGAAAAGACTGATAGAGGAGGATCCACATTCGACTGTGCGGGAATTAAGCGAGGCATGTGAGCTTTCAATTGGCACCATTAACAACATTCTGCACAAAGACCTTCACATGAGAAAACTGGCTGCAAGATGGGTGCCACATCTCTTAAGTGATGATCAGAAGCAGCAGCGGGTGGCATGTTCACGCAAACTGCTCGATGAGTTTGAGCCCAACGGGCCAAAACGACTGTGTGACTTAGTGACGGGAGATGAGAGTTGGCTCACATTCTACGGCATCCCCAACAAACGCTGCAACCGCATGTGGGTTGGCCCTGACGGAGACCGACCAGCTGTTCTTCGCCCAGGATTCCAGAGTCGCAAGCGACTGTTTTCTATTTTTTTCAACACGCAAGGCCTTGTGGCAATTGACATTTTGCCTGAGAAATCAACAATCACTGCCTCCTACTTTACCCAAGTTGTGCTCCCCAAAGTTGTAGGAAAAATCCATGAGCAGCGCCCAACCGTCGGCACCCAGAGGACCCTTCTTCTGCATGACAATGCCAGTGCCCATAAGGCGAAGGTCACCACAACCTTCCTGAGCGAGCAAGGGATCCAAGTTTTGGACCACCCACCCTACAGCCCCGACTTGGCCCCATGCGACTTCTGGCTGTTCCCTGTTCTGAAGGAAAAGCTCGCTGGGCGTAAGTTTGACCGGGTACAAGACCTCGCCAAAGCCGTAAGATCAGAGTTGTCTGGTCTGCCTAAAACCGACTATCAGAGGGCGCTTGAGAATTGGCGTAGGAGGCTTGAACTTTGCATCCTAGCCAACGGAGAATACTTCGAGGGGATGTAAAAGTTTCAAGTTGCTGAGATGAGAGGTACGTTTTTTAAGGGGGTGGTGACATCTTAAATTGAACAACCCTCGTACACAAATACCTACTGCATTCTTTGAGATCACATTCAAAATGTGCACAACTACTTACTGCATTCTTTGAGATCAAATTCAAAATCCAACACAAGACTGGACAAGCACTGTGATTCACAGCTGAATGCTCTTCCCTCACCTATTCTAAAATTTTGCATGGAATGTTTTAATCAGTTACAAATTTGTCTAACTTTGCAGAATATTTAGTGAAAATCACCTCCATTTATCAAAACATTCCAGAATCATTATTACAAATGCAAAAATATCCTAATCCAGATATATAGCATCATCAACGTTGAATAAGTTGTATCACAAGTAGTGTCATGAAATTCCTTAACCCCTTGAATCCCATACCCTGTCCACCAGCATCCTCCACTGTCAACCATGCTAGCAAAGCAAAAACTTAACCCTTTGACTCTCTCAACCTATCTACCAGCTTCCTGAGGGAGTCAAAGTTTAAGCTGGTGGGTAGGTTAGGGAGTCAAAGGGCTAAGTTTTTGTACTTGGTGGATAGAGAGTGTGGGAGCCAAAGTATTAAACAGAACTGTTACTTTCAAACAATGAAGACGACCCAGACTACAATACACTGTGATAATGACATAGTTCCATTATATAACAGTACACCCTACAGCTAAGTACAGCCTGTAGAAACTTGCAGCTCCTTTGCTTGTCAATCACAAAAATGAAATGAAAACATATTGCAGGTTTCATTTGGTAACCACAATTTGCACCTGTGACATGGATGCAGAAAATCAAATCTGAATTTCAAACTTTTGTTCTTCCATTGTGCCATTTTGATGGCATTACACTCGAGCCATTCCTTCCATTTATTTTTTATTCAAAACATCACTGAACAGATACACTTCCTTTTTGTCACAGTCCGTTTCAGCAGTCCTCTTGGATCTGTTAAATAATCAACCTACTGCTGTAATGCCATCCACTAGAGTGTGCATTGCACGACAATCACACTCACAGTCCTTTGAAAGGCAGCTGTGTTAAAAACGTCTTCCCACTTTTTAAGCAGTGACATTAATTACTGTAGAAATCTGCAGTGTCACATGGTGAAACATGTTTTTTTGTTTGTTTTTTGCTTGTTTGTTCTGTCTCCCCCTCCCCCCCCAGCACCATAATTACAAGTACCTGTAGTGCTGGTAAAGGGATACTGTTATTACAGCCTGCATGCCATTAAAGATTCACAATCCTTTTGTATCAGTCTTCCTAAAAGAGAGAGAGAGAGAGAGGAGAGGAGAGAGAGAGAGAGAGAGAGAGAGAGAGAGAGAGAGAGAGAGAAGAGAGAGAGAAGAGAGAGGGAGAGAGAGAGAGAATGAAGAAGGGGGTGGGGGAAATAAGTTACTTGCATAATTAAGAGAGAGAATGAAGAAGGGGGTGGGGGAAATAAGTTATTTGCATAATTAAGTTTTCAACAGACTGAATTAGAGTGATAATAAATCATAAAATGTTTTAACCCTCTGACTCCCATACCCTGTTCACCAGCATCCTGCATTGCCAAACATTCTAGCGTGAGGGAGTCCAAGGTTTTTGCAAGTTTTTGCAGTAGGTGGATAGGGGTGTGTGGGAGTCGAACGGTTAATCAGGATTTCCGGATTTTGCATACTCACTGATATGAACAAAACAATGTTCAACCTAATGATATGACAGTGCCCACACTGAAGAGGAACTGGCTAATTTCAAGGGTTACAATTCAAACAATTATTTCTTTCTGGCAGCAGGAATAAGAACAGTTTTTTTTTTTTTTTTTCATTCTATCAGTCCCCTCCTCTACTTTCTACCTCATAGGCTTTTATTGTTTTAGACTGAATGATGGCACAGACACCCAATCATCATCAAGCTACTGCGATCACATTCAAAAATATGAAAATTGCTACTTGGAATGTAAGAACATTACTGCAAAAAGGACAATTAGAAAATGTTATGACAGAGATGGAAAGGCTTAACATCAATGTTTTAGGACTAGGGGAGGTGAGATGGAAGGAAGCAGGCATGGTAACATCTGGCAAGCATAAAATCATATATTCTGGTGGAGACACACCAAAAGAGAGGTATGCATCATAATCAACAGTGACATTACTGACAAGTCAAAGTCTATCAAAGGCTATTGGGCCAAATCAGTTTTACAGGCTGGACTGAATGGCAAGCCATTTGATATCAACATCATCCAATGATTGAGGCCCTAGAAGAATTTGGTACTGAAAAAATAACAGTCCTCCTAACATCCGCATGAGTTGAAGAAGAAACTGACAACTTCTTTAAGAATTAGAGACAGCAAAGACTCGGTGTAAATCACATGACATTACAATAATAAAGGGAGATTTTAATGTTAAAGTGGGACAGGAAAAAACAGACATAGCTGGACTCATGGCCTTGATACACAAAATGAAAGGGGAGAGAAACCTTGTTGAGTGGGCACAAGTAAATGAATTCACAATAGGGAACACTTGTTTGAGCAACTTAACACAAGAAAGTGGGCATGGATGAATCCAACAGCACAAGAAATCAAACTGATTACATCCTGATAAATAAAAGATTTAGAAATTCTTTACTGATAGCAAAAACATTACCAGGCACAGACTGCAACGGTGACTACAATCCTGTAATGGGAAGATTTAGGCTGAAAGTGAAAGTAATGAGAAGCAAACAAACCAAAAGTAACATCAAACTAAATACTGGACTCTTAAAGACAGATGAATTGACTTGTGCAAAATTTAACATGCCTATTCAAAACAAATTCAGTGGTCTGGAGGATGTTGGTAACAGTGACGAAAAATGGACAAATTTGAGAAATTCAATGAATGAAGCTTCCCAAGGAACCCCTCAAGTTGAAACAGAAACAAAAAAGAGCTGGATGATAAAAGAAATGTCAGGTTTGATGGATGAAGGGAGGAGGGCAACAGGAAAAGAGGAAGAAGACAAAAAGATACACAAAATCAGGAACTGCTGCAATGAAGGTAAGGAAGCTTGAAACACGCACAAACCAGATCTTAAGTTTATGTACAGAACATTAAAGAAACTGCTCATATAGGTAAAAAAAATGTGCACATCAACTGGTTGCTTAAAATCTAAATATGTTATTATTATTATGGATAAGACAAAATTTAGATAGATGGGATAAATACATTAAAGACCTTTTTGATGATGACAAAAAGGAAGAATACATTGTAAGAAAGAACGCTGAAGGACTACCCATAATGAAAGAAGAAGTTAGAGTAGTACTGAAAAAGATGAAACCAGGAAAAAACCCAGGACCAGACATTACTACAGAGATGATTGAGGCCCTAGAAGAATTTTGTACTGAAAAAATAACAGTCCTCCTAAATGAAATTCATGACACCGCAAAAATCCCCAAAGTTTCAGTTTCACACAGCTAAATGGACTTGGGCAGTGTGCTCATGCCAGGGCATGAACTGGTCATTTGTCAATATGGAAACCAGATTTGATATCTCAAGTCAATCCCAGCTCACTGAAGTAAAAACTGACTGTTCGCTGCGTAATGTTTTCATCATTCCAGTGGTGTCAGCTTCATGTTTCGTATGTCCCTATCTCCCCTCTCTCCATTCTGAGACCTTGCCAGCTGGTGGGGTTTTGTGCAGGCTTGGACAGTCCGCATATTTGCGGTCCGATTAGGGTGGAGCACATATGGAATCGTCTGAGTGCAATGAATCCCTCTTTAACAAGCTCCATCATCAATTTACTATATTAAAAAATCTAGTTTTTTGGGGAGTATTGACGGCACATTATTCTGCCCCAATTATTAGGCCATTTCAGTTTCATGTTGTTTGCTTAAGTTTCCACTCTGCTTAGAAAACCTGGAGATCAATCCACATCATCAGCTATAACATATTTGTTAACAGGAGAGACCTTTACTGACATTAACGACAATCAATATCATGCAAGCAGATGACAGACATGTCTCTCATCTCTACAGGATGACAACTATCTTCATTTGTAGTGCACAACAGTGTCACTGTCACTGGTATCAGCCAGAACTGATCCATATTTTATGTGTCAAATGTTTGAAAAAATAACAGCAAGCATCAAAAGCCTTCTTTATGAACATAACGTAAGTAGGATTTGAATATCATCATCATATTTCTAATTTGGTGTCAATATCTTTCGTTAAGTATGTGTGCATGTATGCATGAAAATGTGTCCAGATATATATATATGACTGCAATAACTGAAACTCAACTTAAAGGATCCAGCCTGCCAGATATCACTTTTATGAAGAAAGACTGAAAACAGCACTTCATTTCGAAACCATAATAAAGACACAAAAAAAAAAAATTAAAAAATTGACTGAGGATACTGAGCAACACTGGTGTCTGATGTGGAAACATGGGGAAGAAACTCAATGAAAAGAGAAAAAGAGAGAATGAAACTCAAAGCTGTCTCGTCAGTGTCAGGAAACATGACGTCAGTAGTTACTTCAAATATCATTGTTATGGAACAACAAAAACATCAAATGACACATGGCAAGAGCCATTCACCTGCACTTACTCTGAGCTGTGATGCAAGAAAAAGTCCACACCCAACTACAGATCTAAATCACGGTCTACAAAGCTGCTGGCAACTGCTCATTTGCAGCCATAACTTTAATCATAGCTGAATATCCTTTTCCACTCAGGAAGCAATGTTCAGTGCAAGTTGGCAGCACGGTGCACAGTGGTTTATCCAGGCAAGACACTTCACAAGGATGGCCTAGCACTAGCTGTTGTGATCAATACCTACGGATGTCAAGTCTGTGTGTTGGCATATCATGACTTGTGAACAGACCTAGTCACCTACCCGTCTCCACAATTCACGATATACTGAGAATGTTCTCAAGGTGTACACTAGTTCTGGAGAAAAGTGATGTTGTGGCGTGTACACTGATATTAACAAAACCATTAAACTCTTTCAATGTCAACTGCATCCACAGGCTACTTAAGTACAGTTCTGTGTTTTCCTTGGACTACTTTCAATGGATTCAGGCTGTCAGTATATTATAAATATGCATGCATAGCTTGAGTGAAATGAAAAGATATACCAACACTGTGAACATTGAGTACCTGTGTCCATTTTAAGATACATCAACACTCACAACATTCAGTACCTGTGTCCATTTTAATCAGTGCACAAGCACTTGCGGCTTCAGGTTAAAATATGGTGTACTGGAAAACACTGAGACTAATGCGAGTGAAGCCATTTCAAATTGTGTCCGACTTTCAGCTGCAGTTTACATTTCATATTCTACCTACCTATGAATATGATAATCAACAAAAACAGGTTTGTTTTAAAAAGGCGTAACTTTGCAGGATTTGTTTTGGATCAGATAAGAAAGATTTCACCTTTTCACCTACTATCCAACAGCCTATTTTGGAGTGTTCAGCCTGTGTGTCAATCCCTCATGTTCTCAATTTTAATATTTTTATTATTACAATGTTCTCTGTTGTTTGCAAAATGTTGTACTTTTATAAACACTGGGGCACATACAGTTTGGTTAGATATAGTATTAACAGTATTACTATTTTCACTACTTTATCAGTAGGTACTTGCAATACATGCACACAAAAATTGCACTTTTGTGTTTAAATCTATCAGATATTTCAGGTTCTCTTCTCTGTTTTGTTTTGTTTCTAAGTTACAACACAATCTATCTGAAATCAATTTGTTTTCATGTACACCTGCTTCTTGACTTTATGTTTCATTTTGAAATACAAGCACAAAAAAAAAAAAAATGAACAGACTATTTCATTTCAGTTTTCATGTCCTATAATGAAAGTACTGGGAATTTTAAATGCCAGACTTACCTGAGCATTCAGGAAAAAGCAAAACTAGTCAAAATCCAACAACTCCTTAAACTGATCTTTTCTAAACTTGCGTAACCCGAAAGATGAAATATAACTTTACCTCTTTGCGAAGCGTACTATAAGTCATTTGCATTTTACTTACATTACTATTTTTGAATCAGCAATGTGATGAAAAGACTATGAGCTTAGACATAAAACAAAGAACTTGTTTCATTTCAATTTCACACACATTTGACATTTTGATACTCTGCAGGGTGTATTGATTTTTACTGTCATGTTAAATGACTGAAGTTTACCACAGGCAGTTCATCCAAATCAGTGCAGTAATAATGCCATACACCGAAACAATGGCAGCAACTCACCTGAAAATTTCACCTTTAAGTCACCAAGTCAGCTTCCTCGACCTAACTACAGGCAAAAATACATTAAAAAGTTACACTACTACTACTTTCACTACTGATATCTGTAAACTCAACTACGTCATTTATCGAACTGTCGCTAACCTCTTCATTTTATCTCCTTTATCAGCATTTTACCTTTCATTTTTCTTCCATACTCAAGATACTGCTAACGAATTTCCCTTGTCTACTTTCTGTTTTGTTTTTCCATGAATCCATGACTAGTGTATAATCCATGTTCAGGATCATGTTACTGACTCATTCAGCAATTCTATATTCCTTTCTCTAAATCTAAGCATCATGCCTATGCTGCTATTCAGCAAATGTGTTTAATCCAAGTTCTAACTCAAAGTATATTCTTTCCTTTGTCTGTGAAATGTATTACTGAAAAACTTCTCAGGGCTTGCTTAAATTTCGCTGATAACTTGGTAAAGACAAAACAGGCAAATGCTGAAACAGTCACCACTAATACCTTACTCAAGTTGCTGTTGTATAATTTTGATCTCAGGCCATTAAAACAGTACACCAAGTCTAACTTTTGGATCTGACCATGTCATGAAATCCGTTTTCAGAGAAGTATCTGAATAATTCATCACAATCTCGTGTGAAGGCCTTTGTAACAAATGATAACCTCACGCTGTGAGTCAAATTCATTTCCACAGTGTAGAGTAAAAAAAACAACAACAAAAAACCACACACACACACACACACATATAAGAAAAAAAAGGATATTTTCAGTTTGTCATAATGATAATGTTAGACTAAGTGCACAGGAACTTGAAACATTTTCCATCTCAGCCTTCTCTTTTCTGAGATAAGTACTACTGCACTCGATACATACAGACATTAAATAACTTGTTTAGACACAAGATAAACAGAAATAAAGCCAAACAACAATACAAGATAAATACAAATGAAGCCAAACAACTTGCTGCTTTGTTCAGACTAATTAGAAAATAAGAGAGAAGGGGGGGGGGGTGAGAGAGAGAGAGAGAGGAGAGAGAGAGAGAGAGAGAGAGAGAGAGAGAGAGAATGTGTAATGTCTTTTTCTTAACACTTGTGATTTAATGTTAGATCTTTTGCACAACTGTGACCTTGAAAACTCACTGAATTTTAACTCTTTGACGACGGGCTACTTCGATTGAAGTAACAGCTGAGCTCTCACTGAGGACGGGCTACTTCGATCATAGTAACAGACGGTCTAGGGTATATAACTTCCTCTACTTTTGTTATGCTAATGATTTACTAGTTGGCAGTTGCTTCCCTTGTGGAGAGAACTTCCGTTGAACGCTTCAGCTACGTTTTGCCGGTTTCTTTGTCTAAAATCGATGGAAAATGGCTAAAAGACGACAGTTCTCAGTGATCTCACAGTGGCAGCCGTAGGCCAGCAGGAGAGCTCAGCTGTGGCAAGTGCAGTCACAATAGAGTTAAAGACACTTTTTCTCTCCTTTCCATCTTACCCTAAACTTTCACTCCCCAGACTTTTGTCCAAATCATTTAATTTAATCAGGCTTTTGAAATACTTATCATTCTTTTCAGTGGCTTTAACCCTTTGACTTCCCCCACCCTAGCCACCAACTGCAAAAACTGACCCTTTGATTTCCTGCAGGAAGCTGGTGGATATGGTCAGGAAATCAAAGGGTCAAGTTTTTGTTTAGCTAGCATGGTTGGCAATGCAGGATGCGGGTGGACAGAGTACGGGAGTCAAAGGATTAATACTCCTCACATCTTGGAACTGCAAGTTCAAATAGGCAAGATCCTTTATTTACATTCAAACAGGCAGAATAAAAAGCCTCAAACCTTCAGCAAGAATATTTCTGCAGATTATAAGGAAGAATTTAAAAGAAAAAAATACTGGACTGTTACCTCTATCTGTCTTTAAGCTACTAAAAATATTTTTCTTAGCTCATTACACAAAAACTGTAAAAGTAAAATATTATTTGCGAGATTTTCTCAACTTGATCTCCCTGATTGTCCATCTTCTAAGGTTCTTCTTTACGTGTTTTTGTTTTTTGTTTTCTTTTCCTTTCCCCCCATTTGTCATGATGGGGAAAAAACTTTTTTTTAAAGTATAGGCCTTCTTATGAATGTGATCTGATCAATGTCAATATGGACAAATGTCACCTCATTCTGCATGGATACTGTAGCTCTTCAGATTGCAAGTTTGAAATGGACAAAGTTACTTCTTTCTCCATGAAAAATGTACAGCTCTCTTTAAATAGATTGTATGAGTGGAAAGGACATTACAGGATAGTCCATGCAACAACGTTTTGTACTTTTTGTAAGATACCTAGTCACTCTGAAATTTATTATATATGTCATGTTCATTAATACTAAGTGTTTCTCTGAGTCAAAAATCATATTTCAAATTCTTTCTGAGTAAACTGACAAGTGCTGTAGACTCTTTATATCTGTAAAAATTTGTAAATACAGAATTATGCGTGAAACATAACTGAGCCTCAGACGTTATCCGACCTTAATATGTGGTCATGTCCAAATAATACAATCATTTTGATAATATGTAAAGAGATAACTTTGGAGCAAAAACCACTCAAGATTGCTCCGAGTTGTCTCCAAAATACCTGCTCCACCGTACATTCCCAAAACATTTATTGCATTGTGTCCTGTTTGTTGCCAAATACCCTGTTTTATCTAATTTAAAACAATCTGATTTAAACTTCCTTAATCTTTTGAATTTGTAAAATGTTTTACTCCATTTCATTCTTTTGTGAAAGAGCATTGCTTTTTTATTCCCAGTAGAAGTTTCTGACCCAAGAGCTGTAGCTTTTGAGCATTTCATTGCCGAGACATGAAAGTGCATGGCCACTGTTTTGCAATAATCAGTCAAATTAGGTGACTGGATCTGGAAAACTTGCAAAACCGCATAAGCTTACTTGTGGTATGCAGACAGATTGAAACCATTATTGCATACTTGCCACCGACATATCATGTGAGGTTTTATTCTTACACGCCACATATTTTTTTCTGCTTTGGCATGGCGAGTAAAATACCACTTTCTGGGCCGAGTCTGTTGATTGAAGAAGAAGAAAAAAAAGTAACACTCTGCCTACTGCACAATTTATTGCTGCAGTACTGTGACTATTGTGAGAATACCACCATAACCAGCAAGGAAGGAAACTGCACACTGTGCTACCACCACCACTGGAAACTTGATAAAAAAAAAAAAAAAATCCCATATATATATATATAATATATATAATTATATATATATATATATATATATATATATATATATATATATATATATATATATATATATATATATATATATATATATATATATATATAATGTATCACAGTCACTCAGTTTACATAACCAAAAAAAAAAAAAAAACAGCACAAAGGAAATCATTCCTGTATGTTTTGTGTGTGTCACATGTGTGTGTATACATGTATATTATACTAAACTAGTAAACAGCTTTATATTAATTTCTGTTTCTTACTGTGCACAACAGCCAAACACCTTCTTGTATAGGGGTCAAATTTTCGACTTTAATGTCTTTCTCAAGTAAAATTTTGCAAAAGCAACTCTTATACTAGTTACAGTTGCACTAAATAATGAATCAAGTTCAAGTTCATATCGCTTATAGCCCAGCCGACTACTAGAGCCATATCAGGGCTAACACCATGTCAAAAATGACAACCCGGTTAAGATAAAAAGACAACAGTTAAAAACCATGCTCACTGTTAACCTTGCAAATCTAAAATGCAAATAAAGAAAAACAGCTGTAAAATCATATCAGGTGAAATCTATTGATCTCTTGTAAAAACTGGAAAATTGCATCAGGAGGGACATCTCAGAAGAGGTTCTTTGAGGAATCCACCATGTAGTGCTTTTGTCTCACATTGTACAAGTCCCAATAATGAATACAACAGTTTCAAAACTGATTAAACTAAACCGATTAAACTGCTGGTTGTAAGCAATGTGCTGCAATCATTAAAAGTTCTAAAACAGAAAATTCTTAAGATCAGACACTGTTAGCGAGCTGTTTAAGGCATCCACTCAAATGGTTTTCTGTTTTCTTTTAATGATTGCAGCATGTTGCTGTCAATAATGTCAAAACCAGACGATTTGTAACTTTTACTATCTGCCTCTAATTCAGCTAGCAGACAACCGTTCATTTGTTGGACACAACTAGGTCAAGATCAATGTCCAACTTCGTTATTTCTTCCAATACTCTTTTTTCTTAAATTTCTTTATTTGTTCTTTACAATACACAACATCCTTTGCAATACAACAATTACCATCAAATACATTTCAATCCAAGGGAAGAATCAAAGTCTGCAAAAAACGGAATAAAGATGCAAAAACAAACAGATAGAAGGGCAAACTATAGAGCAACTGGTCGGTTATATTATCAGCTTCCAATAATTTTAGTGTGAAACCCATTAAATCACTTTTTGTATTGTCACCCTTTCAAAAAATGAGCAGTACTGTGGTAAGCTTACTATTTCATTGTCCATCCTTTTGATGCTAATTTTCATCACTTTCACACACACACACAAATTGCTTAACTCTAAAAAACTACAGCAACAAAAATATTTCAACAAACTTTGGACAATAAAATGGGAATGAAGGTCATTTTATTATGACCTAGTTGTTACAAAAATGCATTCTAGTTTATCTCTTCTATCTGGCGGTCAATATCAGTACTTGCGGTATTGCTGTCATAAAATGGCACTCTGGTTGCAGTGGTTTGATTTATTATATAGCAGTCAATATCACTAGCTGCAGTATCCACAGGGCCCAGTTTTGTAGTCAATCTGGTACTGTTATTGTTATTTTTGTTCAAAGCCCAGCTGACTGCGCAGAGCCATATCAAGGCTATAACCATTTCAAAACACACACTATACTCCAACAGGAAAAAACACAAGTAACGAAAATTAAGTACACATATAATGCATTCACACACATAATCTAAGGAGATGCCCCTGGCGATGACTACTCCATCCAATTTATCTCACAAGCAATTTAAAAAACATACCTGAATACAATTTCAAACATAACTAAGGACACTAAAACATATAAGTACAGGCCTAAATTATCTAAAATTGCTTCCGCAAATCTCATTTCTCTAGAGCCCAAAATGCACTTCATACATAATCCAAAACAAGTGCGACTGCCCACGTTCAAGCAAACAGAAAAACACAAAAATAGAATCAGAACGCATATTTAATGCAACCAGACAAGACAGGCGCAAATTTTCAGCCAATTGGCCTTTGTCAAGTGTGAATATAAGATCACAAACACATACACACACCGAATACAAAAATTAGGAGAAAAAGACTGACACTTCCCTGCTACCTCATCCATGATGTGTTTGTAATGGTAAGAAATATGGAGAGGGGAGGCAAATATGATGTCAGAGGGGAAGTGAGATGAATTCTGCAGTTTCAAAAGTGGTTATGCTATATTACTATATTATTATTATTGTTTTATCCTATTCCAAAGTCAAACTGGATTCATTGCACTAGGCATGATCCAGTTACATCAGCCTTACCTCTTGATTATGTAATTATTTTTCCATTCAGTCAATCCTATGCTTATATTTTCCCTTATTTTCATACTTATGTGGGTATTTATGTGTATGCATGTGTGTAATTTACTGTAAATCTATACAAATAATATGTGTATGTATGCAGATATGTACATACATGTATATCATATGTATGTATATAATGTACATATTGATATATGTATACATACATGTATGAATTCGTATGTATATATATATATGCATTATTCAATAGTAAGATACTTTACATTCCAAAAACTACTCTTAGCTTACTAAGCTAGTGCATCATACTTCATAGTTTTCATAGTTTAAACCCTGGGCCCTCTTCAGGACAAAACGAAACTAATAATATGGTATGACCACTTTTCAAATTGCAGAAGTCATCTCATTTCTCCTCTGACATCATATCTGCCTCCCCTCTCCCTATTTCTTACTATTATTACAAACATATTATGGTTTCAATTAGTCTTCTCCCACTGGACGAAGCAGCAGGGAAGTTTCAGTCTTTTTCTCCTAATTTTCATATTTGGTGTTTGTTTGTGATCTTACATTCAAGCTTGACAAAGGCCAGTTGGCCGAAAATTTGCGCCTGTCTTGTTTCTATTTAATATGCATTCTGATTCTATTTTTGTGTTTTTCTGGTTCTTACACTTAATACATGTACCTAATTATCAATCCTAAGAGAAAGTATGTAAGACATTATCAAACACATACAGGTGAATGGACCAGCAAGGCAGAAAATGATAGGAAGAAATGACAGAAAGCAGGAGGAAGAAAGAAACAAAGATAGTGACAGAAAACAGGAAATTTCTAGTACAGAATGTCCAGAAGGTGGGGATACTATTTATACCGAAAGAGCCTCTGGCATCCCCACGGGGGTGGTCAATCTGGCAGGTGGGCCTGGCAAAGAGTTATTCCAATTAATGATAATTGCACAGATTTTCAGTCATCTGGAAGAAAAGAGTATTTTGGACAAAAATTAATTAACTTACCTACAAGCACCCAGTCAATGTTGCGGATAAATGAGTTGTCTTCCTCATTTTCTTGTTCCTGTCGTCTGCCTCTGGTATCACCTCCCCTGGATCTGTCGGCACCAGGCCCGTTATGTGGCAGACTGTCTTTACTGCTGTTTTTGCGGGAACTGTGACTATGGCGATTGAAGGCTGCAGTTTGATTGGTGCGTTTGCCACCACCACTGCCACTGCTATTAGTGCCTGTACTGCTCCCTTCCCTTAGATCGTTGTTGATGTAGTCTGTTTTACGATGGGAAGCGGCAGAAGCCTTGCTGGAGGTGTTGTTGGGTTTGCCATTGTTAAGCACAGTCTCCTCCTTGCTGGTGCTGTCCCTTTCTGTGCGTTCTTTCTCTTCTGTAGTTTTAGTTTTTCCTGTCACATTTGTTTTGGAGCCACTTCCACTTTGAAAAATTCTTTTGGGGTCGAAAAACAGCTTTTCGTTTTTCAATGTTTGAGCTGTAGAGTGTGAAGGATTGGCGCTTGATTTCTGTGTGGATTGGCCTGCAGTGCCAGGAGAAGAAACATTAGTGGTGTTGTTGTACAGTCTGTCTTGGGGGATGTCTTTGCCGCTGATGTTATAGCGGCTGCCTACACTGTCCACCCCAGGACTTGTAGATGATGATGACAACCTGGTGACATGGCCGTCTTCCACTGCGCTGGTGCTGCTGCTGAGACTGCTGTTGCTGCTTCTACGTCTTGCCCCCTGATGGAGTTGGGAATTGAGACTCTCTACGCTGCTGCTGCACTGTTCCGTTCCCATAAAATCAGACAAGTCTTCAAACTGATCCAAGCCATAACGAGAGTTGGGCTGAACGTAACTGTTATGGCTGCTTTCAGAGTGGTTTGGCATAGCACGCTGGTTAACAACACGTGTGTGGGTAAATAAACGTCTTGTGGTTTGATGCCGATGTGGCTTGGGGTGAACTTGTTCTATACCTGCCTTCAACATCACTTCTGGCTCCGTTTTCTCACCCATAGCATCTGTAAGTGCGTATGAAGACTTCCCTTTGCTTGCTTTTGCTACATCTGAGTAGGATGGTTTGGAAGGTTCTTTTCTAGGCGTTTCTTTACAGGGAGGTTCTCTGACTTTTGCTTGCTTGCAAGTATTTGCTGGGGGATCATCAATCAATGTATGAACAGGCTCTGTGGGGTCTTCAGATGGTGCAACAGCAGAACCAAATGGCTCATAAGATGGTCCTGATGGTCCAAAAGAATTCAAACGCCTTAGTGCTTCAACATACATTGCTTTGCCTTCATCGGCTGCAGCCCCACCATATACAGGCTCTGAATTCTGTCGCTGGATTTTCCTTTGAGATGGGGCTGCTCTTTCAAAACTGGAAGTCATACTATTCCTACTCAGAGCTTCCCTATCTACTGGATCCTGGAAAATAACGTCATCAGCTGCTGCTGAAAAGCTTGGGAATGAGGGTGGTGGCAATATAACATCAACATGACCAGACATGGTGCCATGAAGACCTGGTATTGATGATCCCGACAGGTTTGCTGCATCAAAGTCAGGGACACTAGACACCAGCTGTCCATCTCTACACATTGCTGCATCCCTGGAGCTGTTGGGTGCATAAGCAGTAGGATGGTGTGGCACCAAAAAGTCAGGAAAACTCTGGTGTGGGTCAGCAGCAGGACTCAATGGAGGCAGATCAGGTAGAAATGATGGGGGTGGACGAGAGAAATCAGGTTGAGCTCTAAAGGAAAAATCTGGTGGGGGCTGAGTGAAATCAGCAGGCGGCAATCCTGACATGTCATCAGGCTGAGAAGACCTATGAGAATGAGGATACTGGAACTGAGAGGAATGCAACGATGCAAAGTCAGCTGGAGACACAAAATCAGGTGAAGACTGAAAACCAGGTGGTGAACTAAAATCAAAGTGTTGCCCCATGTTCAGTGGTGAAGGAACATTCATAGTCCTGTCTTGACCGATACCAGAGCTCAGAAAATCAGCAGCGGTAAAAGTGTCCAACGAGCTGTTTCTCGAACCAGCAGCAGAAGGTGAGGCAGTCGGAAAGCCTCTTGATCCTGAACCAACATCTGGCGTCATTGCAGTGTCATCCACAGACTG
The DNA here is from genome assembly GCA_030674185.1 of Monoplex corrugatus. NCBI lineage: Eukaryota > Metazoa > Mollusca > Gastropoda > Littorinimorpha > Ranellidae > Monoplex > Monoplex corrugatus. The sequence goes on along the minus strand of CM060313.1, from coordinate 9,486,097 downwards.
CAGCCACTCATGAAGTGAGGTGGGAGAGCCTGGCTGGTTTGGCATGCCACTGAATTGAGTCCATAGACCCCGAGTGCTGTCAGGAGGGTTGGGAGGTCCGAAGAGGGAGTGATCTCGTCTCCGAGCCTGACGGATTGCAGCACCACCAAGTGGGGTGGGGCTGTTGGCTAGCCCACGATCATCTGCCATAGTGCTCACTGTCCCAGTACACTACCATCCCACAAACACAGGCAAGGCACAAGTCTGCAAAACAGATCAACGTGAGCATTAAAATACTTTGGCAGACACATACTTTGAAGTTTTTTGAAACATACAGCCCCACCACAGAAATACTTTTTCAGAAATATAATATATAGTTTCAGTTTGACCCCCCCCCCCACCCCCACCATTCTCTCAATTTCACACACTTTCTCTCACTATATCATACAGATATAAAGAAGTAAATAACAAGGATCCAACTGTGTTTACTTGGAATCTAATTATAAATGCAACTAAGTTTATTTTGTAACTTTAGCAGGTGCATCCCATTATATTATTATGCATAACTGCAAACAGAAAGATCTAGGCCTTTATCACCTGTGCAGTCTCACAGTCTCTAGACAATATAGTTTTGTTCAATTGTTTAACAAATAATTAAGCCACATAAAGTCTCCTCTTTTCCACATCTTTTAACATGTTTTCATCTAGTTTAAGTACCATTTCTGTTTTTGATGCATAAAGCCTCATGACTCAACCTTCTGATACAGTCTCTGGGTAAACAAGATGACAATGAGCTTCAAGTCAATATGTGCAATGCAAAGTTTATAATAGTTAAAAAAATTACTTATATCTATAATCTTAACACCATACAGCCCTATTTCTATCTACTTACTGTAACTGTAAGACTATATAACTATGCCCACTTACAACTGATTGAACAGAAGGCTTCAATGACCTTTGTTGTTGTTGTGTCATTAAACAACACCAAAATATACTTGCATGGTTGAAAGTTTCTAAGTAGAAAATAAGAAAACTGGCCAGGGTCCAGGGGCCTTTGAGGTCCCAGTGGGATGCAGGGGTAATGTCCTGTTTGGGGGCACAGCCACCAGAAGCTGTTCTTCGCCCCTGCTTGTCTATCTGTCCTTAAAAAACCACATGATCTGCCCATAGAGTTAAGAAAAAAGACGACAGTCACCTTGTCTGCCCACAGAGTTAAGAAAAAAGATGACAGTCACCGCGAGAAGAAACACCAAAACACATAGAACCTTGTTCCCTTTTTTCTTCTTCTTTTTTTCTTTTACAAACACAGATGTGCTTATTCCACATTTTCAAAATGGTGGATTTCTGGCTTAAGGTGAAAAAACTTTCATCCATGTATTTGTATGCAAAGTTCAACATTTCTTTATGCCTTCTTTTTCACCATCTTTTTCTAGACACACAATGTCTTAAAAGACTTAGTCATATCCATACGGTTTGCATGTTTGTACAATAACAATTTGGTTAAGAGACTTCTGTTGCATTGGTGATACTTGAAGTATATTGCACTTGTATCATATAATGTGAAGTTGAAAAGTGATTAACAGAAAAGAAGCAAGATCCTGAAAATCTGTAAATCTGGACGAGTGAATTATTCACTGAATATTAGAATGACAAATGAAAATGACAAGTTTGTATTTGTATCAATACGTGTGAGCATGGCTGAAACTGAAATGTAACTCTGTGAGGAGGCGATTCTACAATAACAATTGTCAGTAAAACATAAAACAGTTTAAAATTTTTGCTTGTTTGTGTTCGGATTTTTCTTGGCTGCATGTGTGCATGCTGTTTTATCGTACTAAGTAGAACTAATTAGGTATGTTATTTCAGTCATTTATGACTCAGTTATTTAGTCTTGATGGCGGCAGACACAAGTAGATCATTCATAAGGAAGATTAGGAAAAGACAGGCAACATTTATAGGCCATTTTATGAGAAAAGGAGAATTGGAGCACCTGGTCACAACGGGAAAGCTGGAGGGAAAGACAGCACCAGGTAGACCCAGGGAGAAGATACTAGATGGACTTGCAGAGTGTGGCTGAAGACAGGGAGGGTGGAAGAGATGCTTGAGGCAACAAGAGATAGAGACAGATGGAAGTCCATGATTGCCAACGCCATGCGGCAAGGCACCAGATGATGATGATGATTTCAGTCAACAAGCTCGGCCTTCAGTGAGAGTGCATACTTCAATTACTTCATGTGCTTATCTGTCCATAAGCCACTGATCATAACTGAAGGATCTTTATCCCTTTGACTCCTGCACACCGTTCACCAACTGCAAAAACTTAACCCTTCGACTCCCTCACCCTATCCACTAACTTCCTGTGGGAGTCTGGTGGATACGGTGAGGAAGTCAAAGGGTTAAGTTTTTGTTTCGGTAGCATGATTGACAATGCAGGATTCTGGTGGACTGGGTGCGGCAGTCAAAGGGTTAACATGCATACATCTTATATTCTGCATGCATACACATATATATATATGAAAATGGTTTAGTCACAAACAGGTCTGCACACACACCGACTCTGGAAATAAAAAAATCTCCACCCTTGACCCATCAGACTGGAGGTACCTAGGCAGGATCCAATCCAGAGCTTCTGACATAAAGTCCGACGTCTTAAATATTTGACTATCAAGCCCTCAAAACAGTTTGAACTGATTTACTGGAAGTGACTGGTTTGATATCAAATGGCTTTGCTCTCCAATCTAACTAATAAAACTCGGTCTGACATAGCCCAGTATCCTTTCATAGACTTTGAAAACATTTGATCTGTCATTGTGCATTATGATGCCTACGCCTCTTTCAATTGTGTCCCCACCAGAATATATAATTTTATGCTTGCTCAATGTTATCATGCCTGCTCCCTTCCATCTCACCGCTCCTAAGTCTTAGTCCTAAATATTGATGTTTTGTCCTTCCATAGTTATCATGCCTGCTCCCTCCCATCTCACTGCTCCTAGTCCTAAATATTGATGTTTAGTCCTTCCATTTCTATTTAACAAGGAAAAAATCACATCAGAAATAGCAAATAAAAAGTGTTGACTTTTTGAAAGGAAAGAAAATACTATTATTAGTATTAATGCCATATTATCCTGGGAACTCTCACAGAAAGATCATTTGAGTTGAATATGGATTTGTATTCTTGTTTTGTTGATTATAGTTTATACCATTACCACCGGTTTTGATGGGGAGAATACTTTAAAGACCTTTTTGACATTCAGTTTCAGTTTCTCAAGATGATGTCTCCACACTTAGAACGAATTCCATATGCACTAACATCACAGGTGCCATGTGTATGGTGATCATGCCACAAGCCTTAAGCCTGGATATAAATCCATGAGCTGGCCAGGTCCTCAGGCCCTACCTAGACTATGTTTTACCTACTCTATAGTTTATACTGGTATTTTATCAGCTTACCACTGGAGTAATCTTCGTTACATGTAAATGACATGTGTACCTTACCTTCAAAAAGGAACATAAAGTAAATAATTAAAGGTCTGAATCACACAACACACTAGGTTTTCGTACTAGCTTTTCTGTATACTCATCTCACACGACAGAAAGAAAGAACACATTATGAGAAAGAATGCTAAAGCCGTAAAGGACCATCAATAATGAAAGATGAAGTTATAAAAGTTAGAGCAGCATTGAAAAAGATGAAACCCAAAAAAGCCCCAGGACCAGACAATATTACCACAGAAATGATTGAGACTCTAGATGAATATGGTGTTGAAAAAATTATGGTCCACCTAGATGAAACTTATGACACTGGAAAAATCCCTAGAGATATGCCAAAATTGATTTTCATTGATTTTCATTCCAAAGAAAGTAAGGACTACAGAATGCAAACTCCATCATATAATCAGCTTGATGAATCATGTAGACGAAGATTCTATTCAGATTAATCATTACGAGGACAAGGAACCTAATCAAAAGATAAACAGCAGAAGAACAATGTGTATTTGTTGAAAGGAAAGGAACTATTAATGCATACATCCTAAGAACTCTCATAGAAAAATCTGTTTAGTTCAATACAGATTTATATTTATGTTGTGTTGATTAGATCAAGGCGTTTGATCAGGTAAGACATGAAGAATTGATCAACCAACTAGAAAGGCTCAATTTTAATAGAAGAGATCCAAGAACGATAAGGAATATATATTGGGAACAAACAGCAGCAATGAGAGTAGAAAATGATATAAAATCTTTCCAAAATATCAAAAGAGGGGTCAGGCAGGGATGTGTTCTGTCACTAGATTTGTTTTCACTTTACACTAATTACAGTGAAATCATCAGGAGAAACCTAGAAGAATGCCCTGGGATAAAGGTTGAAAGGTTGGTGGAAAAATAACGTTCTGATTGCAGAAAATGGAAAAGACTTACAAAATCTTGTGAATATAACAGTAACATAAAGCAGAAATAAAAGGCTGGAATTAAACAGCAAGATGACTGAAGGCATGATAATCAGTAAAAAGAAAAAAAACAAAAAAGAAATCTTCACACAAAATAATTGCAAAAGGCCCAGCACTGAGACAAGTTGTTAAGTTTAAATATCCAGGAACAGCCATCTCACCAGACAGCAGATACACATTAGAAACAGCCAGCAGAATTGGCCAAATTAAAACAGCATTCAAGAAAATGAAAATCATTGTCAACAAATGCCCATCATATGAAGAGTTCTTCAGTGTTATATAGAATGATACCGTTAAACAGATGTGAAGTGTTGACAGTCAACACGCACAATCAGAACAAGATTGAGTCTGCTAAAATGTGGTTTTTAAGAAGAATGTAAAGCATTCCATGGACAACAAAGAAAACAAACGAGACAGTCTTGAAAGAGGCAAACACAAAAAGAACATCAATGAAGAAGATTAGAAAGGTCAAGCAGCATTTATAGGGCATTCAGCAGACAATAAAAATTAGAGCACCTAGTCACAACAGGAAAGCTGGAGGGAAAACAACACCAGGTAGATCCAGACAGAAAATATTGGGTGGACTTGTAGTGGATGAAGACAGAGAGAGGGAGGGAAATGTACTTGCTGCGACAAGGGATAATCTATTCTGTATTCATATGGAGGGCCATGATCGCCAACACCATGTGGCAGGGCACATGATGACTTTGTCCACCTACGTACAGATAACACATCTGTTGACATGCTTATCAGTTTGTCATCTCCTGGAAGACGTTCACTTGGTGTAAAATTTTGTGAATGGTCTACTTCATTAATCTTCAATATGCAAGGTCAGCCGTCATCCTTGACTATTGTTGACCTGTTGTGCGTAGAGGCGTAGGATTAAGGATAAAACACAAAAATAGGTCTATTTCAGTATTTGGGACAATGCAAAAAAACAACTGTACTTTCAATTCACAGTTACGAAAAACTTTAATTCCTAAATAAAAAGTAAGCCAAACCAGCCTCAAAATCTCATACAACAAACGTTGGAACGTCTGTTCACAGATCAAACTTTCGGTTTTGCGGAGCATGTCGTCGAAGCACAGAGATAAGAGAATGTCGATGAATCATTCTAGCAGACGGCCAGGTAAAAAAAAAAAAGTATTTGGAGGCCAGTAAGCGCTTTTGAAAAAACAATGTACATCAAAGTGATCTTACGAATGTGCTACGATCTTAAGGACATACCGTTAATTGCGTAAATATTTAACAAACAGGCACTGAGACTAAAACAAGCTCATTATGGATCGCAGACATCGTCCCGAAACTAGGACCATGCTCACGGAACACATTTCCTCCAAATACACGCAGTACATTGCTAGCTGCCGTACGTTTCCGAATCACTATCTTCTAAAAAAAGAAAAAATACAAAATAAACCAGAAATGTCAAGACATATCGTCTGGGCCGTAAAAGAATAATAAAATCAATAAATTAGCAACGTACTATTTCCAGACACCCATAGCAGTTGTCAACTCGAAAATCTCGCGGGCCCCACGTGACCTCCACTTCCGCGGGCATATTCACGAGAACTTGGTCTTGGTCGTGGTGGGTTTCCCGAAACATTGAGAACCCTCCCAATCAACTTGTCTGGTTTCAGTTTCAGTTTCACGAACGTTCCTTGATTTGGTTTCAGTTTGCGCAAGAAGTACAGCTGATGCCATATGCCCTATATAGCAAATGCCATAAGACAGGAGAACAAAAGAATGATGGTAGATTACATAAGCCCTCTCTCTCTCTCTCTCTCTCTCTCTAAAAAAAAAAAAGAAAAAAAAAAAGTTAATTCGGATTTTGTGCTTGTAGGTTTTCATTAGTGTTCAATGGATTATCTGCTTAGAGGTTTTCAATGAGACGAGTGCTGATGGGACGATTTACAATATAGGGCCTAGATTATTTCAATAATAGTTCAATGCAAGGATAGTATTGTCAATACCAACACCCACATTCCCATCGACCCACCCACCCACCCACACACATGCACGCACCTAGAATCTAAAACTACCATCAAATTGCGACAAATTAAAAACACCACCGACTAAACAAGTACGTATACTAGAATTAGTCAATATACATATGTATACATGTAATGTGAAATGTGTGTGTACTGTGTTGTGCTGTGTGTGTGTGTGTGTGTGTGTGTGTGTGTGTGTGTGTGTGTGCTCGCCTGTGTGTGTGTGTGTGTGTGTGTGTGTGTGTGTGTGTGTGTGTGTGTATGTGTGTGTGTGCACGCGCACGCGTGTGCACCTCTCGCTATTCGTCAACTTCCACCAGGATGGACGCACAAATGTGCTACCGGGGTCAGAAAAAAACTGATCATCCTTGAAAAGACTGAATATCATCACTTTCGCCACCTTGAACATCCAGTAAGAACACTCGGGCAGGTTGGAAAACCCGAAAGAACTGACCCATGAGATGCACAGATACTACTGGATATTTCTGGCCTCTGTAAACTTGGATGGAACAGCAATGGGAATGCACAGACAGATGAAGGGCAAGTCCTGCACTACAATGGAGAAGAGGAAAAACTCGCACACGGATTGGGGTTTTTGGTCAACAACAACAACAACAACAACAACAACAACAACAACAACAACAAACAAACAAACAAACAAACAAACAAACAAAACCAAAACCAAAAACAAACAAACAAAAACAAAAACAAACAAACAAACAAACAAAAAACATCAGGAAGGCTTTACTGGAACGATGCCCTGTTGTCAGCAGGATCACGACCATCTGCCCCACGACCAGATTCCTCATCACGGTAGCACTAATATAGGCCCCCACATGAGATCGTGAACATGACCTGACTGAAGAATTAGACCCTACACACCCAGTTCAGTTCAGACGGTCATGATCAAAGTTAACAAGAAAGACGTATTCAGGGTGACTGGAACGCCAAGGTTGGTATAGTAGATGCTCAGGAAGACTTGGAGAAATTTCTGCGGCTGTTCTGTAATGAGAGTGCCAGTGATAGGGGACTACACGTACACCTGCTAGAATTTGCAAGTATTAATGACTTGGTTCTTGCTAACACTCTTGGTGGACATCAAGCATCCCGATGATGGATGTGACATTCCCCAAACGGTCAATATCGCAGTCAGATAGACTACGTTCTTGTAAGAACCTGAACAGGCATCAATAGGGACGAAACATGGATGTTTCCAGGAGCTGATCTTGGAAGTGACCATGACACTGTGATGATGAACTTTCGAGTACTGTTGAAGAACGACAAGAAAATGAGAAATAACCGTTTCAAATTCTTGTTGAAAAACAGCCGTCTCAAATTCTTGATGAAAAACAACCGTCTCAAATTCTTGACAAACTCACAGACCTTGACATTACTAAATTGTTCCAAGATACCACAGGAAGAAGATTCGCCCCACTTCTACTACTTTAAGAACGAGACCTTGAAACTCTAAGATTTCAATCAAGTACAAGTGAAGACCGAAACAGCATGGAGGTCTTGTGGAGAAGCTGATGGAAATCAATGATTCTTTGTCCTGTGATTTTCCCGTAATTTATTAAGTCCATGCTCATGACTTGTTTTCTTTGTTTCTTTCACTTTGTCCTCTGAGTTATCAATAACTTTGTTAATGTGTTTTTGTTTTTTTCGGTTTTAGTTTCAGCTTCTAAAGATGAAGTCTCCGCGCTCGGAACGAATTCCGTATAGCCCACACTTACGTCACAGGTGCCATGTGCGTGATGACCGTGGCACAAGCCTTTAGCCTGCACATACACCCATGAGTTGGCCAGGTCCTGAGGTCCTACCTAGCCTATGTTTTACCAAGCCTATATTTTTTTTAACTAGTATTGTATCAGTCTATCATTGGAACAATCTTGATTGTATGAAAACGGTATGTGTATCTGTATATCTTATTTTCAAAGAAAAACCCAAAATAAAGTCAATAAATAACTGAAGGTCTGAATTGCAGCACAACTAGCCACTCAATATACAAAGTTGTCTCATATCACACAAAGCACCCTAAATGTACAAAGCCTCTGCTGTTTGTCAACAAGATGAAAACAATATTTCCATTATCATAGTCCCGCCAAGCCGTCATCCACTTCCGAGGAAAGAAAAGAGGAAATAAGTAAGTAAATGAATAGATAGATAGATAGATAGATAGATAGATGGATAGATAGATAGATAAATAGATAGATAGATAGATAGATAGGTAGATAGATATGTAGATAGATCGATAGATAAGTAATTGAGAAAGAAAGAAAGAAAGTTAAGAAATAAATAAACGAGTATGTAGATAAATAAACGCGTAAGATATGAGAAACAACAAAGAACAATGAACACACGCGCACACACACGTACACACACACATACACACACACACACACACACACACACATACACGCACACACACACACACATCACACACACACACACACACACACACACACACACGCACACACACACATATATATAAGGTCAGATCGAATAGATGTATCCGCTACTGGTAACCTGGAACCCAGTACTACCTGTCACAGGGTCGAATTGCTGGCGACTAAACCAGCAACCCCACCAGTCCTCTCAGGAGGATGGTGAGGAGGGTGGCTAGAAACCCTGGTGGAAATAAATTAGATCCATCAAAGGGCGCCAGCTCTGGAGAGCTACCCGCGGCCATCTAGCTAAGGGAGTAAACCCTGACAGTAAATCCAGGTGTGGGGCCCCTAAGGCGGTTGGATGGCAAACTTTGTCACTTTCCGGCAGCTCCTGCGGCCGCGTTGGCACCAAAACGTAACAGCCCTGCTGTTCCTTTGGATCTGTCAGCGAGGTGGAGAGGGGGGACAAGTTGCATGGGCAACAGCCTGTCTTCCATATTACACTGCCCAGGCTTACATCCGTCCATTCATCCACAAATACTCTGCACCTACGACCTGGAGAGGACACTCCAGCCTCGCTACTAACACTAGTGTCGGCACAACACGGGAAGCAACAGATACCGGTGATAAGTCATTGCTCAACTGGCGTAGAGCTGACGCCAGGGGTTGCTTTTGACGGTGGCAGAGACCTTCGTGTCTTACTGGACAGCTACCGCCCACCTAAGCTGGGCAGCCCCCAGCCAGTTAGGTGCTGTCCCGCCACAACCTGCCTTCTTCATTGGGTGCATGAAGATTAGGAGAAAATCTGACAAGCAGGTCGTTAATTACCGCACCAAACAAAAAGAAAAATTCAAATTCAAGAAACGGATCAGGAAAAGGATCAGCAGTGAAACTGGGCTGTTGGAATGTCCGAACAATGTTGCCTGGGCTCTCCCAAGATCTGCAAGACATCAGCGACGCCAGAAAAACCGCCGTCATAAACAGCGAACTAAAGAGGCTCAATGTGGACATTGCCACTCTGCAGGAAACACGGCTGGCTGACTCAGGAACACTAAAGGAAAGGGACTACACCTTCTTCTGGCAAGGAAAGAGTTCTGATGCCCCAAGAGAGCACGGAGTAGGCTTTGCAGTAAGGAACAGCCTGCTGAACATGATTGAACCAGGCAGCGGCGGTTCAGAACGACTCTTGACTCTCCGCCTCAACACCACCGAAGGCTATGTCACTCTCATCAGCGTTTATGCCCCAACTCTGTCCGCCTCTCCAGACACCAAGGATGAGTTCTACGAAAATAAAATCTTGCATCAACCATAAGGAACATCCCCAGGACAGAACAACTTGTTCTCCTGGGCGACTTCAACGCCAGAGTGGGTGCAGACAATGACTCATGGTCCTTCTGCCTCGGTTCCTTTGGAGTGGGGAAAATGAATGAGAATGGACAGCGACTGCTTGAGTTTTGCGCCTGCCATGAACTGTGCATCGCCAACTCCTTCTTCAAGACGAAGCCTCAGCACAAAGTCTCCTGGAGGCATCCCCGCTCAAAACATTGGCACCAACTGGATTTGATCCTAGTAAGACGTGCCGCTATTAAAAACGTTCTCCACACTCGCTCTTATCACAGCGCAGACTGCGACACAGACCACTCTCTGGTATGTTGCAAGATCAGGCTACAACCAAAGAAGTTACACTGCTCAAAGAAACAAGGGAACCCTCGCATTGACGTCAGCAAGATGTCTCAGCCAGATCTTGTAGAACAGTTCGCAGAGGCCTTTCAGAGAGAATACGATGCATTGCAGCCCAGAGACTCTGCCACTGAGAGATGGGAAACGCTATGAGACACCATGCACCGCATTGCTATGGCCACCTTTGGGAAGAAAACTGTGAAGTCCCACGACTGGTTTGAGGCCAAATCATCAGAGATGACTCCCACTGTTGAGGCCAAGCGTGCCGCACTCACCAAGTATAAGCGGTCACCCAGTGAGAAGAACCTGCAAATCCTCAGGGCTGCCAGAAGTAAGGTTCAGCTTAACGCCAGGCGCTGCGCAAACGAGTACTGGACAGAGCTCAGCGAAGAGATACAGAGTGCTGCTGAAAGAGGCAACATCCGAGGAATGTATGATGGCATCAAGAAGGCACTGGGACCAACACAGAGCAAGATCGCCCCCCTCAAATCCTCCACTGGGGAAGTAATCAGCAATCCTAGCCAACAGATGGAAAGATGGGCGGAACACTACTCCGACCTCTACTCAACACAGAACATGGTGTCCCCTTAGCCCTCGATGCCATCAAGTGCATGCCGGTAATGGAAGAACTTGACGCAGAGCCAACTGCGGACGAACTCAGCAAGGCCATTGATAGCCTGGCATCAGGGAAGGCACCTGGCAACGACGGAATTCCCCCAGACCTCTTCAAGCACTGCAAGACTTCTCTTCTGCATCCTTTGCACGCAGTTCTCTGTCAGTGTTGGAATGAGGGAGCTGTACCACAAGACATGAGGGACGTCAAGATCGTCACCCTGTACAAAAACAAGGGCGAAAGGAGCGACTGCAACAACTACAGAGGTATCTCGCTCCTCAGCATTGTTGGCAAAGTCTACGCTCGGGTTCTCCTAATCCGCCTGTAGAAACTGGCTGAACGCGTCTACCCGGAATCACAGTGTGGTTTTCGAGCAGAGAGATCCACGGTAGACATGGTCTTCTCCCTTCGCCAAATCCAGGAGAAGTGTAGAGAGCAGCGGATGCCCCTGTATGTGGCATTCATTGATCTCACCAAGGCCTTGACCTAGTCAGCAGAGATGGCCTTTTCAGGGCTCTCCGAAAAATCGGCTGCCCCCCCTCAAACTGCACAGCTTAATTGAGTCCTTCCACTCAAACATGAAAGGGATGGTGCAGTTCAACGGAAACCTCTCCAAGCCCTTCGACGTACGCAGCGGTGTGAAACAAGGCTGCGTCCTGGCCCCAACCCTCTTTGGAATCTTCTTCGCTCTCCTCCTGAGGCATGCGTTCAGCACAGCGCAAGAAGGGATCCACCTGCGGACCAGATCAGATGGCAGGCTCTTCAACCTCGCCCGCTAAGGACAAAGGTCCGTGAAGCCCTCATCAGAGACATGCTATTTGCCGACTTGCAGTCACTAATGGACCGCTTCTCCCAGGCCTGCAAAGATTTTGGTCTGACTATCAGTCTTAAGAAGACAAACGTCCTGGGCCAAGACACGCCATCTCCACCAGCCATCACCATTGATGACTACGAGCTTGAAGCCATCCATAATTCACATATCTTGGGTCCACCATCACCGATAACCTCTCCCTTGACACAGAGGTCGACAAGAGGATCGGGAAGGCAGCCACAACACTAGCCCGCCTCACACAAAGGGTGTGGACAAATCCCAAGCTGACCACAAAGACAAAGATGGCTGTATACAACGCCTGTGTCCTCAGCACCTTGCTGTATGGCAGCGAGGCGTGGACCACGCATGCTCATCGGGAGAAAAGGCTCAATACCTTCCACCTGAGAAGCTACGGCGCATACTTGGCATTTCCTGGCAAGACAAGGTGACCAACACCGAAGTCCTAACCTGCGCTGGCCTCCCAACCATGCATACCATGCTGAGACAGCGTCGGCTGCGCTGGTTGGGCCACGTTCGCCGCATGGAAGATGGTCGCATCCCAAAAGACATCCTTTATGGTGAGCTTGCCACAGGGCAGAGAAACATTGGCCGCCCACAGCTGAGATACAAAGACGTTTGCAAGCGTGACATGAAGACGCTTGAGATCAACACTGAGTCCTGGGAGGACCTTGCAGACGACCGCAACAGCTGGAGAACTACTCTCAAGAAACAGCTGCGGATTGGTGAGGACAAACTGTCAGCTGCTGCAGCAGAATAGCGAGTTCGCAGAAAAGGGATGACAGCCAACAGACCAGCATCAGCATACACATGCGACCGCTGCGACAGAGACTGCCTCTCTCGCATTGGTCTGTACAGTCACAGGCGACGCTGCTTGGACCAAACAGACAGCCCATCTAGACATTAGAACGGATGTACTTTGTCCATGGTCAGTCATGACCGAGGGAGGCCTACTACTACTACTACTACTACTACTACACACACACACACGCACACACACACACACACACACACACACACACACACACACACACACACACACACACCACACACACACCACACATTCATACACACACACATGTATACGTACAATCATACATACACACTTATATCATACAGCATGACGGTCGACAACAACAACAACAATAACAAACAACAACAAACAAAAACAACAACAAAAACAACAACAACAAAACACACACTCATACAAATGCTCACATATACACCAACTAACACTCATGCAGCAAATGATAAAACTAAACGAAAGGTAGACAAATATCGTGACACACTTACAGACGAATAGACAACAAATATCACGACAAACTTACAGACGTATAGACAACTATCAACAAACAGTCACACACCACACACACACACACACAACACACAACACACACACACACACACACACATACACACACACAATGTGACAAACTTGCCCGTTCTCCAGTTGTCCTTTCCCTGTCT
>CM060313.1:9462709-9467709 GCA_030674185.1 Monoplex corrugatus | reverse complement strand
ATCCATTGCTGAACCCATGATCATTCATGTATTATTATCGTTACTGGATAATCTGCCAATATGTCAATCAAGTTGATCAATCATCTAATAAACTCACTCACTCACTCACTCACTCACCCACCTACTCACTCACTCACTCACCCACTCACTCACTCACTCACTCAACTCAACCAACCAACACCAACCAACCAACCAACCAACCAACCAACCAATCAATCAATCAATCAACATCAATCAATGACGTAACCCACTCAAGAAATATTAAGTCAATTAACCCATCGGTCACGTGATCAGTTCACATGTATATCAAATAAAAAAACTATAAATTAGTCAAGGTATAAATGTAAAACTAACCAAAAATCAACTAAGTAATCAATTTGCTAACATTCAATTGCGTAAAACTTAACATACTGATTCTGTGTTGACCTTTTGAAATTTGCATATTGTAGTTGGAATCCATGTTGACTCTAAGCACCACGAGTAGTATCTCTGCAATACTTACAGAGTTCATCTTCCATTATCAACTTTTCCCTTCTGTTGATTGCATGAAAAATATGTCTAAGTAGATTGTGTCTATGTTGGTCATCTGTTGTTTGGAGCAGAATGTGCATTGGCATATCAACTGAATTACCTAAAAATCTTTTTCTCAGATCTGTGTACGTGGAACAATGAAACAAGTGCTGTTTATTTTCCTATTGTGAACCGCACAATGGGCATGATTTTTCTTGATCAGACTCACTGTATCTGCATACAGCACTTTGATACAATGCTTAGCAATGAAACACTCCTATAGTTGTCAACATTCTTAGGGTCACCTTTCTTGAAACTGGGATAATGATAGCTTTTGATCAGGTTTCAAAATAAATTCTTTGGTCAAAACGTTAAATAAGCTGATAAGAACCATTTCCTCCTGAGTTTTAGTTAAAGGCGTTCGTCTGACATCTTTCACCATCATCTCGTCCTTGACGAAATCAGTCAAAGGTTGGATGCCTTTTTTTCCCCTGTTGTCACATCATACGTGTGTTCATGTGTAGTGACGTGATGGCCTGTTGTTTGCGAAGAGGCATATTGTATGATCGACCATAAGCACTTTCATCTCTGTTCTCATATTTCAGGTCAGAATACTGATTTAAAATGTGTTTCACAGTTCTTCGTAAAATGGCGCCTTGTAAAATGCCTGGGATCAGATCTTATATCAAATCTGTGCCTTCCGCTGTCTCGGAAATCTGACAGTCTTCTCTATTGTAGTCTTGTAAGTCTGACCAGTCTTCTCTATTGTAGTCTTGGAAGTCTGAACAGTCTTCTCTATTGTAGTCTTGTAAGTCTGACCAGTCTTCTCTATTGTAGTCTTGGAAGTCTGACAGTCTTCTCTATTGTAGTCTTGTAAGTCTGACCAGTCTTCTCTATTGTAGTCTTGGAAGTCTGAACAGTCTTCTCTATTGTAGTCTTGGAAGTCTGACCAGTCTTCTCTATTGTAGTCTTGGAAGTCTGAACAGTCTTCTCTATTGTAGTCTTGGAAGTCTGACCAGTCTTCTCTATTGTAGTCTTGGAAGTCTGACCAGTCTTCTCTATTGTAGTCTTGGAAGTCTGAACAGTCTTCTCTATTGTAGTCTTGGAAGTCTGACCAGTCTTCTCTATTGTAGTCTTGGAAGTCTGAACAGTCTTCTCTATTGTAGTCTTGGAAGTCTGACCAGTCTTCTCTATGTAGTCTTGGAAGTCTGACCAGTCTTCTCTATTGTAGTCTTGGAAGTCTGAACAGTTCTCTCTATTGTAGTCTTGGAAGTCTGACCAGTCTTCTGTACTGTAGTCTTGGAAGTCTGAACAGTCTTCTGTATATCTTCTCTATTTACGCTGGCTAGTCGGTAGAGCCATGGACTCAAGTTATAATATCTTGAGTTCAATCCCAGCCCGCAACATTAAAAACTGGCCTGTTCGCTGCCCGTCTTAACGTTTCCATCATTCTGTTGGTGCCAGCTTAGTGTTTGATAAGTCCCTTTTCCCCTTTCCCCCGTTTCAAGAATTGCCAGCACATAGAGTTTGGTGCAGGCTCAGGAAGGCTGTCAGATTTGATTTTATCAAGATTTTGCGCTATATATATATTGTAATTATAAATTATTATTGTTATTATTAGATAATTGCTGGCAGGGTTAGGGTGGAGCGCATATGGAGCTGTCCGAGGGCAGTGAATTCCTCTTGAAATAACTCCAATAAGTCCAATAATTCTATTGAGAGAGACGGTGCACGATATTGGTGATCTCTGTTATCTTATATGCCGACAGAATGAGGCACACCTCTGTCCCTCGCAGTCGTCCATTCAGTATGTACGCTGTTTTACCCAGACTGGGATGGAAGTCCAGCATTTGTCTTTGGTATGAGGTAAGGTCAGATGCTACTCTAAAACAGATTAAGTGTAGATTTTCCCTGGGTGTTTTGTACTTTAATACAGTCATCTTGTTCACCCAGCGATAAAACTGGACAAGAATGGGGCGAGGGTCATGTCTGTGTAGGTGTGGTCTCCCCAGCGGAAGGCACGTGTGATGTCTTTGTACTATCAGACAAGGGAGGGGTAATGGTCATTCAGGATTTCTATGATACTCTGGGCAGTTGTACGGTCGTCTTCACATTCAATTTCTTCCTCACTCAAGAATTTAAGATTGCATCCTTTTCAGTATGTTCCAGTTTCTGTTCCAGTATTTCAAGTCTTTCTAGAATTATCCTCTGGTCTTCTTGATCTCTTCTGTATCTTATTTGTTTTAAACAATACATTCCTTTAGCTTAGTGACTTTTGTGCAGAAGTGTGGGATGCAGTCTTCCATAGTTTTGAATTGTTCATCCATAGTTGTATTTTAAATTAATGCCAATTTGAATGTACATGGTGACCCTGCTGGATCTGCACAAGGTGCCAGTCGAGGAAATGCATTATCGTAGTGTGTTTGAGCAGAACTCTAAAACACGAGAACCCGACGCTCAACCAAATGAGCTAAAAAAAAAAAAAAAAAAAAAGGGGGGGGGGGGGCCCGCCAGTTATTGGTGAGGGCCCTGGGTCCTCTTTTAACCTTTGGACTCCTGCACTCTATCCACCAACTGCAAAAACTCTTCGATTCCCTCACCCTATCCACCAGCTTCCTGCAGGAAGCTGGTGGATAGGGTGAGGAATCAAAGGGTTAAGTTTTTGCTTTGCTAGCGTAGTTGACAATGCAGAATGCTGGTGAACAGGGTGCGGGAGTCAAAGGGATAAGGCTTCATGAGACCACTCCTGTGTTACGTGTGTGTGTGTGTGTGTGTGTGTGTGTGTGTGTGTGTGTGTGTGTGTGTGTGCGTGTGTGTATGTGTGTGTGTGTGTGCATGTGTGCGTGTATGTGCGTTTACGTGCATGCGTGTGCGTGTGTGTGTGTGTGTGTGCGTGCGTGTGTGTGTGCGACCGCTAACGCTTGTTACATTTGTGTTTGAAGGTGTGAGTGTCCAAGTGTTGAGAGTAGTAGGCCCTATGTAGGAGGTTTCTGGTGTTAAAGAGAAGGTAACTCTCAGTCTCCTGCCCTCCCCCTCCTTCGATCGATCGATTTGTCTGTCTCCATCCGCACTTTCAAAACAGACACACACACGCGTGCGCGTGCGCGTGCGCGCTCACACACACACACGCACACAATCATACACGCACACACACGAAAATACCCACATGTCCACAAAACACAAGTCATACATACATATACACACGCAAACACTGTTATTCTCTCTCTCTCTCTCTCATCTCTACACACACACACACACGCATGCACACACACACACATTCTGCCTCTCTCTCTCTCTCACACACACACACATGCACACACACACGCACACACACACGCACGCACACACACGCATACGCACACATGCATGCACACACACACACACACACACACACGCCCACACACACACACACACATACACATTCTGCCTTGATAATCATACAAATTTTCCCAGAAATCAAGGAAAACAGAACCTATGAGGCAATCATTCAAAATCGACTTAACCCTTTGACTCCCGAATCCTATCTACCAACTGCAAAAACTTAATCTTTGAGCCAGGCCCAGAAGATATCCCGGGGAGCAAGAAAACCATACCCCACTCCTCCACTAAACGGCAAACCCCTTCGAGAGGGCACGTCTCCAAGCCATATGTCAGCGGCGTCACTGAGGCTCTCAGCAGGAAGATCAGGAAGTTGGGAGTCAGTGTCCACGCCAAGCCCACTAACACCATCAGAAGCCAGTTCGTCCAACCAAAGACAAAACAGACAAATTGGACACATCAGGGGTGATATACAAGATAGACTGCCAGGACTGTGACCAAAGTTACATTGGCGAAACTGAGCGCAACTTGCACAAAAGACTAAAAGAACACAAACGTGAGTCTTCTCCAGTGGGGGAACATCTGACCAACACCCAACATCACTTCGGAAAGGACAGTGTGCAAGTTCTCGACAAAGAAGCAGGATGGTTCCAGAGGGGAGTAAAGGAGGCAGTCTACATCGCCGCAAGGAACCCCACCCTCAACCGTGACCGGGCCGACACAACCTGCCATCGGTGTAGGCCCTACTCCTCACTCATTCAGTCCCACTGTCGTGAGTTCGCTCACGGCGGTTCGCACTGACGCCAGATCTCAATCCAGCAGTTGCGCTGAAGAAGTTGGCCGGTTCACCGATGAAAGTTACGCAAGTGAGTAGCCATTTTACTGAGACGACCCTTATCCTATTCATCAGTTTCCTACAGGAAGCTTGGTGGATAGGGTAAGAGACTTTAGAGAGTCAAAAGGTTACGTGCTTGCTTTGCTAGCATGATTGACAATGCAGAATGCTGGTGGATAGGGTGCGGGAGTCAAAGGGTTAGCTGTAGTTACTTGCCACTGGCCAGTATGTCCAGTCCTGACATCCACTTCAAACCCGGGTAAGAAATCATCCGAGTGAGAAATCGTCCGAGTGAGAAATCCTCTGGGTGAGAAATCGTCGTGGTGAGAAATTGTGC
>CM060313.1:9442709-9457709 GCA_030674185.1 Monoplex corrugatus | reverse complement strand
TGGTGTCAGAATCGTGATTACGAACTCTAACAAAAATCCAGAATATTGAAGACTAAAGTTCAACCATGGAAGATGAACAAGATGAGAGAAAAGCCAGTCGATGACATGCCTAGATTCCCTTGCCTCCTAAACTTGATGTGAATGGAGGAAACCTGCAGAGCAGCTGGAGGAAATTCAAGAGGCTTTGGGACAGCTATGAAATTGTGACAACACAAACAGAAGAAGACTCAACATACAGAACAGCAGTTTTTCTTTCTTGTATCGGGCTGGATGCTATGGACATCTATGAAGGATTGGCATTTGCTAATGAAGCTGACAGAAATGACATTGACACTGTTCTCCAGAAATTCGAAGAATACTGTGTGGGTTCAACCAATGAAACTTACGAAGCATTCAGATTCAACTGCAGACATCAAGCAACAGGAGAATCTATCGAACAGTTTGTAGCAGAACTGCGGAGACTGATCAAGACCTGTAACTATGGTACACTGGAAGACAGACTGTTGAGAGATCAAATCGTACTGGGTGTACATAACGAGACTCTGCGATCAAAATTACTGGAAGTGCGACAGCTGACATTGACTGCATGTATTGATATGTGCAGAGCGCATGAATCAAGTCAACGTCAAACCGTCCAAATGATGAGAAAAACGCAGGACACGCAGGAAGTCCAAGCTTTCAAAGAAAAGAAGACAGCAATGCAGTATAGCAAAGGAAACAATCCAGAGTACAGAGAGAAATGTGGATATTGTGGTGGAAAGCACCCAAGAGCAAAAGAGAAATGTCCAGCATTTGGAAGAAAATGCAAAGCTTGTGGAGGAAATAATCACTTTGCTTCATGCTGCAGAACACCAAGAAAAATCAAAAGAAAACAAGAGTTCGGCACTTCGAAGAAGAAGAGACTGACACTGAAAGCGATAATGAAATCCTCGGGATCGAAGACAAAACCAGAAAATAGGAGAGAAACATACGAGCAAAAATGCTGATAAATGAGATGTCGGTAACATTTCTTCTTGACACAGGTGCAACAACAAACGTGATGTCTGAGAGCTTGTACAGAGAAGTCACAGGAATGAAAGAAAGTCTGACCTGCAAGAGACGAAGAAGAAGCTGGTGATGTTCAATGGAACAGAAATGAAGCCTGTGGGGGAGATAGTGCTGCGAGTGAAAAACCCCAAGAACAGAAGGAAATACAAAGTCAACTTCGCGATCACCAAAAGGGACTGTAAGTCAGTACTGGGACTGAAAGCTGTACAGCACATGCAATTGTTGATGATCAATGAAGAGAACATTGCAACGATAGCGGCGAATCAGAAAGATTTCTTTGAGATTGATCGGTTACAAACAAGAGAATCCAAAGAGGTCATCATCTGTCTGAAGAGACACTTGGCAAGACACGGAATACCAGAACGCCTGACAACAGACTGTGGAACTCAATTCACTTCAAACCAGTTTGGAAAGTTCAGAAAAACATATGGGTTTGAACACGTAACAAGCTCACCACACTACCCTCAATCCAATGGAAAAGCAGAGAGCGCGGTGAAGGCTGCAAAAACGTGCATGAAGAAAGCAGAACACAACAATCAAGATCCTTTCCTCGCTTTACTTGAGCTGAGAAACATCCTGACAGAGACTGTAAACAGTTCGCCTGCTCAGAGACTGTTCGGCAGAAGAACACGAACACAAATGCCGACGTCAAAGACATTACTCCAACCTACAGTTGTACCAGTCAAGAAAGAACTTGAGAAAAGGAAACTGAAGCAAGCGCACTACTACAACAGAAGCGCAGTAGAGCTGACAGAACTGAGTCCGGGACAGATTGTGAAATTCCAACCTCCAGGATCCAAAAAGTGGATCAGCGCCAAAGTAGACCAACAGGTGAACATCCGGTCATACAACATTCGCACAGAGGAGGACGTCAGTACAGAAGGAATCATCGTCAGCTACGAGACACAACAGAAACGGAGCTTCAGCAGACAATCAACCCTCAACAACTTGTCCAGAGAAGGATGATTTCTGGAAGACATCAGGAAAGCGACACATCAGGCAAGCAACAGCAAATCATCATTCCATCAAAACAGATGCTGGAAGATAACAAGAAAACTGGAACTGGAACAGATGTCAGGACGCCAGTATCGTCTGTCCGTGAGAACTCATCTGATCAGTCACCAGTCATCAAAATGTCTGAGACAACCAGCATCAAGGAGCCAGATGAAGTTATCAAACAAACAAGGACAGGACAACCCGAACCAGTTAGTTCTCCTTACAGAACAAGATCTGGAAGACAAAGCAAAAGGCCAGATTTCCTGAAATATGAATGAAACTGAAGACTCTACCACAATCAGATAAACTGAAAGCATTGCGAAATATGGACATCATGATGATGATGGATAGTATAATGATCAGAGATAAAATGAGGTGAATGAATGATTGGGCCCTGTGCGTGAGAGAAAGAATGAGTGTTTGTTAAGTTAATGCTGTGATAAAGGTAGGAAACACATTTATTTCGTATGGACTGAAAGATAGGAAAAATGATTAATTGATTTTGTTTCCTTAAAGAAAGGGAGATGTGACGTGTATTGACAGTAAACAGCGTGCGGATAACAGCATGGCATGACATTCGTTTAAATGATAACTGATTGCTGTTCACTGTGAAATGTATATATATAGTTAGTTGAGAATCAGACAGTGAGGAGTAAAGACGAAGAAGCATTGCCCTGTCTTCCGAGTTGGCTGTAGAAAGAACGAAACACCTTTTGTGTACTAGATAACCTACCCTCTATAGTTGGATAAGACCAATGTGAGCGTTAGATCCTGCTCGGTGGAAAACGCCGAGTAACCAATTAATTCATGGATGGCGTGATCATTACGCAAACCTTACTTACCCGTCTAACAATACGGTCTGAGGGCCGTCTAACCGTGGGCCGTCTAACAATACGGTCTGAGGGGGACCCTGTGATAATAGGACCCTGTAATAGTTGATTCGTCGTTTGCAGTTTTCTCGTGTTTCCTAAGTTTCCAACTGTCTATAGGCAAAAGTACTTCTTCTTGTCCATTTTATAAACAAAGGAAAGGATGAAAAAAAGTAATTAAAAAATAAAATCTTATACCGACCAGCCCTTAAATCAAACAAAACAATCAATCGTTTTAAAAGCGGACAAGAATGGGAACAAGTTTATAACCATACTAAAACTAAGACCAGCACTCCAATCAACCCACTATCTGACCAACCAACCAGCCAACCAACCAACCGACCAACAAACCGTTTCAAAAGCGAAAAAAGAAAAAAAAGGAAACAGGTATATAACAGTTCTAAAACTAATAATACCAATCAACCACCAACCATTCAATCAACCAACCAAACAAAAAACAATACAGTATAGGGGGAATGGGAACGTAATGAAATAAGGTACTATACAACACATATTCTCGTACATGATTGACAGGCGATAGGAAGGTTTGGGAATAAGGGAATTTATCAAAGAAGATTTATGGGAAATGGGATGAATCCGAACACCCATGTGCATGCTGGCGGCAGCACTGTAGCAGCCGGGCTGGGCAGGTCAGTTTCCAGGAAGATGTCATTCACCAGTTGTGGTAGGCAAAGTTCGGTTTACACAGTCAAGACTCTCACACGTGTACATATGTCGTATTTGCACCTCGAGAAACACCATGCACACATAGTTCATGTCCATATGACGTATGCAGATAAGAAGAACGTCCAAAGAAACGTGAATGAGGGAGGTGAACTGGTTTTTCAGCAAGCAGTCAGGCTGAAGACAAAGAAGAAAAGCAGACTGCCTGATGACGGAAGACGTGAAGTTGGCGATACATGTGGCAAAGAAATGTGGCTCGTATGCAAACTGTGGATGAAGCGGTGAATACCACAGTGAAGATGAAGGTGTGTGAAAGGAGTCCACTTACGTTGGAGTTAAATGAAGGATGGCTTCAGTTGTTGAGCTGGGATGACTGGAGCAGAGACCAGCCGCAGGACACTGGGATGATGAGCAGAAGTAGTTGCGTGGAATCATCCCAATAATAAAGACCAGTAGCTTCTTGCACAATGTGTTCTGATTCATGGGACTTTGAGGGAATGGGTATAAGAGAGTTCTATCAAGAAAAGAACAATCGCTTGTCATCCATGTCAAGAATAAGTAGGCTAATGAATATTTGCGAAAGGGAAGCATATTTAGAGGATGAATGAGACTGAATACAATACCCGACATTATTACACTGTATTCTAGAATAAGGAAACGGAACGTATATATGAAGGCAAGGCATGAGAAATGCAAAATAATAGTACAAAACATGATTCCAGAAGATTGTTGGTAGGGAAACGCAATGTATACATGGAGAAATGCTGTTTGAAAACACACTTCAGATATGGAGAATGCAAATTGAAAACGCGATTTAGATATGAAGAAATATTGTTAAAACAATCAAAATGCATACCTTGGGAAATGCAGTGTAAAAACGTGAAGTATATATGGATGAATGCAGGTTGAAAAGGAAAATGCCTACGTGGAAATATTCAGCATAAAAACGCAATTCATATATGGAGAATTACAGTGTCAAAAAAATACACACATGGAGAGATGCAGAATGAATCACGATTCATACATGGAGAATTACCGTGAAAAAAAGCAAGCTGCATACATTGGAAAACGCAGCTTAACTATGCAATTCATATATAGATACATGCATGTTGAAAAAGAAAATTCCTACATGGTGATATTCAGATTACATACGCAATACATGTATGGAGAAATGTAGTTTGAAAACAAATGCATAATGGAGACATATTTTCTGGAAACAGAAGATACACACAGAAATGTAGGTTGAAAAAGAAACGTAATCATGTAAATGACCAATATATAACAGGGTGCCCCTCAGACCGTATTGTTAGACGGCCCTCAGACCGTATTGTTAGACGGCCCTCAGACCGTATTGTTAGACGGGTAAGGTTTGCGTAATGATCACGCCATCCATGAATTAATTGGTTACTCGGCGTTTTCCACCGAGCAGGATCTAACGCTCACATTGGTCTTATCCAACTATAGAGGGTAGGTTATCTAGTACACAAAAGGTTTCAGCAAATACCCACGAAAAGTCCAGGGCCGCCATGTGCCAAAGGTTGCTTGGTTATTCAAATTTCGATGTCCAATGAAAGACAGGTTAGTTATTCAAATTTCGATGTCCAATGAAAGACAGATGGGAAGGTTTTGTGACAGAAACAACAGAAACGCACTGTATAAAAGCCAGAAAGTCAATCACTATAGAAATTCACCCATTCGATTGCCACCCAGGGTGGATCAGAGAATCTTGAGTCAGCCGTTGAGTCAGTGAGCGAGAGACCTTCCAACCTATCTTAAAGGTATGTAATCCTGCGTCTCATTTTATACTTTTGTTAGGGTAGGGATAGAAGTAGGTAATATGTTTTATTTTCCATGAAGCAAAGAGAGAAGGAATAGAGTAGGACATAAGAAAGTGTTCAGCATTCTAGTGATATGCAAGTTCTGATGATTCGTAGTGCATCTTAGGATTTTAGGAATATAGGACCCAGGACAGTAGTAATGGTGAATCACGTTTATGCTGAAGTTGACTGATTAAATAATACGTTGTGATTAAATAATACGTTGTAGTTATTCATTTATGTGTGGACTGCTTATGAGAATCATGTCTAGTGTGGTCAGTGCATTTCTTCTCGTCACTCTCTTTCCTTGTTGTGTGTGTGACTTCTAAGTAGAGAAACAATTCTTCATATACATCCCCAATCCATCTACCTGTTATAGATGACAACACACAAACCCCTCCTTGCCATAGATGGTGGACACACACAACCCTCCTTCTTGCTATACACCAACTCCTCCCTGTTATAAATACCTGAAAACCACATCATACATGTAAGCAGCCATAATAATCATTTCAGAAGAATGAATGACATGCAGCAATAGATCATTGACAGGCTGATACTTGATATCCTTACAAGATTGCAAGACAAGCAGTGGTAAGCTGCACTGCACTATGAAGTAATTATGACAATTTAAAGTCATTGCAAGGAAGTGAAAAGCTTTCATCAAAGAGAAGTGCCACATTAACTATCAACAGAAGCATGAATACACATTGTTGAGTCTCATGAATAAACAAGGGCGAAGAAGTGAGTGCACTTGTAGCACGTATAATGTTCATCACATAGGAAGAAGCAGCGACTCAAGGTTTCATGTTGCCAATGCTCATTTTACAAATTGTGAAGATGATCAGAAATGGTGTACACACAATAATTAGCTTATAGCACTTGAATACATATGTTCGAAGCATCTTGAGAAAAAAAAAAGAAGTAACATAACGTGGCATGTCTCCTTGGTACGGGATAGTGTATAAGAAGTCTTGCAAACTTGTAACAGAGCTCAAATTAGGTTCATCATACCAATTGGTTTTAATCTAATATAATTACATGATCAGCAAATGAATGATAATGAAATAGAACATGTTGGTCTCATGAAACTAAATTCAAAATCGACTGAACAATGTTATAATCGTTAGTAGGGTTAGTACGGTTAGGAAACAATATTCTACACGTGTGTTGTTGTACACAGTAGACAGCAGTGTAGTTCTCAGCAGCATAAGATAAAAATACATGGAGACAACAATGATATGGTGCCGTATGACATGAAATAACATGAACTGATACCTTGGATAAAAGATAATACGATGCGATACGAAATGATACAAGATGATGCTGTATGATTAGATTATAACATACGACACGTACTGATACCAGAGGACGAGAGGACCATGAATGTAGGAAAAAAAGTCACAGGAAAAAAAGTCACAGAAAAAAAGTCACAAAATTGAGTAGGAAAAAAAGTCACAGGAAAAAAAGTCACAATCAAACAAAGCCTTCAAGTCAAGTTTATTTCGTCTGAGCAGGATAAAATGTCATAGATTCAACATAGTCAGTAAACGATTTTTAAAACTGCAACAATACCAGTCTAGCTCCTCTAGCTATATGCAGACCCCACTCATATGCATCAATTAAGATTAGGTCTCTCTCTCTCTCTCTCTCTCTCTCTCTCTCTCGCTCTCTCTCTCTCTCTCTCACACACACACACACACACACACACACACACACACACACACCACCCATAACATGAGAGAGTGGGAGAGAGAGAGAGAGAGAGTTGTGATAAGCATTGAGTTAGTGCTCAGGGAGAGTGTTCTTATGTCGAACACTTGTACACACACACTCTCTCTCTCTCTCTCTCTCTCTCTCTCTCTCTCTCTCTCTCTCTCTCTCTCTCTCATCTCTCATCATCACGCGGAAGTGTTACACGCGGAAGTGCTACTCGCGGTAGTCTTACACACGCGATAGTGTTACACACGCGGAAGTGTTACACGCAGTAGTGTTACACGCAGTAGTGTTACTCGCGGTAGTGTTACACTCGTGATAGTCTTACACGCGGTATAGCTATAGCTTTACAAGTATAGCTGTGACTTTTTTTCCTGTGACTTTTTTTCTGTGACTTTTTTTCTGTGACTTTTTTTCCTGTGACTTTTTTTCCGATTACCAGGACAACATATGATACGCAATGATAAAAATGATATCCAGTGATACGCACTGATATGCAATGATACACAATGATACACGATGATACGTATGATGTACGAGAGGACGACATATGGTATACAATGATATACAGTGATACGTAATGATACGCAACAATACCCAATGACATGCAGTGATACGTAGTGATATGCGATGATACACAATGATACACGATGATACACGATAATACACGATGATACACGATGATACACGATGATACACAATGATACACAATGATACACAATGATACACAATGATACACAATGATACACAATGATACACGATGATACACAATGATACACAATGATACACAATGATACACAATGATACACAATGATACACAATGATACACAATGATACACAATGATACACAATGATACACGATGATACCCCGGGGTTGCATGAAAACAATGAGTAGATTCAAAATGTGCAGATGACCGTTTTATGAATGTAGGATTGAGGAGCGCAGATGAACGCAGGGTACGCAGTATGGAGATGAACGCTTTATGAGCATAGGAATGAAATTATGTACCGAAATACGAAAGGATGTGCATAAAATCAATGAGCTCTAGAGCGCGAGCAGTCATTCTGAGGACGGTGTGGCTTATATTAACGACTGTGTAACGTAACGAATGAAGACGGACGCAAGGAGGGAAGGTACGGGCAGTAGGGCACTGGCCCTTGCAATGGGTTTCCATCGCGATATTGCTCAGAACGGTAGGGAAACGTTGAAAATACCATGTAACGGTTGATTAAATATCTCGGAATATTTAATCATGAACAATTGACGGTCTGGATTTAAAGGCGGTAAGAACGATAGGACCAGTGAAATGATTGATAGCCGTCATGCAGCCGAACATTAACATTTGGAGTCAGACCGTGATGGTTCCTGTATTGTGAAGAATATTTGCCTGCAACAAAACCAACACATTAGTACCACAACATACACAACACAAATAAGAAGGTAGGTCCGTAGACAGGACTATTGCTAGTATCATACATCCTGCTCTATAGATTGAATCACTGCTATTGAGCACAAGAAAAGAAGAATTTTTGCATACTTATGGTGTCATTTCCTCAGTAGTGATCATTCACGTCACTGTATGTACTTTTATCAGTCTTTGATTGTGTGTGCCGTATCATGTGAATTGAAAAATCTTCTGATCGAAGGATCGACACATATGCACTATTAGGCTCTCAAGCACGGCAATACGAGGGCGGCACCACAAGTCCCTATAGTATATGCCGTTTAGCATGCAGCACAAAGTAGTATAAACAGTAGTGACGGCACCTGACATAATAAGTAACTGGTAAAAGCAGTAGAAGTAAGAAGTAATGCATCAGTTGATCAAGTATTCTTCATCATCCACTGAAAGAAGGGGACTACATAATGCATCGTAACGTTCATTAAAACTAGGTATAAATGGATGATATGATCCATGTAATTTGCTATGAGTCAGTACTTCACTTGAAAATCGAGAGACTGTCATTGGCAACTAAGGAAACACATTAGTATCGAAACGTACACAACAAAACGAAGACGCAGAATCAAAAGTGATATGCAATGCTCATTATCGAGACAAGTATCTAAGGTACTGTGACAATCCTAAGAAGACTGTTGGTCATTATAGGAAGATATTTTAGTAGACACACTGAACTGGTTCGTAATTTCTGGACACAAGGGAAGCATAGTTTTGCATTAAATGTCAGTTCCTCAGTAACGATTAAGCAATGTGACATCTAACATATTTCAACCAGGCTACATGTGCTTCGTGTGAATTGATAAACCCTCTGTAGAATAGACATATGCACTGTTGGGTCCTCACGCACGGCACCCAGTAATAAATGTCTCACAATACACACGATGAAGTAGAAGTAGGGTTCCAGTCCTATGACATAATTATGTCGTACAATGTGCGCAATCAAGTAGGAATGAAGTAAGATCAGTGCCATCCGTATCTGGCCATCTGACGTATATATACAACTCACCATGAAGTAGAAGTAGGGTTCAGCCCTATGACATATGTCGTACAATGTGCACAATCAAGTAGAAATGAAGTAAGATCAGTGCCATCCGTATCTGGCCATCTGACGTATATATACAACTCACCATGAAGTAGAAGTAGGGTTCAGCCCTATGACATATGTCGTACAATGTGCTCAATCAAGTAGAAATGAAGTAAGATCAGTGCCATCCGTATCTGGCCATCTGACGTATATATACAACTCACCATGAAGTAGAAGTAGGGTTCAGCCCTATGACATATGTCGTACAATGTGCACAATCAAGTAGAAATGAAGTAAGATCAGTGCCATCCGTATCTGGCCGTCTGACGTATATATACAAAACTCACCATGAAGTAGAAGTAGGGTTCAGCCCTATGACATATGTCGTACAATGTGCTCAATCAAGTAGAAATGAAGTAAGATCAGTGCCATCCGTATCTGGCCATCTGACGTATATATACAACTCACCATGAAGTAGAAGTAGGGTTCAGCCCTATGACATATGTCGTACAATGTGCTCAATCAAGTAGAAATGAAGTAAGATCAGTGCCATCCGTATCTGGCCATCTGACGTATATATACAACTCACCATGAAGTAGAAGTAGGGTTCAGCCCTATGACATATGTCGTACAATGTGCTCAATCAAGTAGAAATGAAGTAAGATCAGTGCCATCTGTATCTGGCTGTCTGACGTATATATACAACTCACCATGAAGTAGAAGTAGGGTTCAGCCCTATGACATATGTCGTACAATGTGCTCAATCAAGTAGAAATGAAGTAAGATCAGTGCCATCCGTATCTGGCCGTCTGACGTATATATACAACTCACCATGAAGTAGAAGTAGGGTTCAGCCCTATGACATATGTCGTACAATGTGCTCAATCAAGTAGAAATGAAGTAAGATCAGTGCCATCTGTATCTGGCTGTCTGACGTATATATACAACTCACCATGAAGTAGAAGTAGGGTTCAGCCCTATGACATATGTCGTTCAATGTGCTCAATCAAGTAGAAATGAAGTAAGATCAGTGCCATCTGTATCTGGCTGTCTGACGTATATATACAACTCACCATGAAGTAGAAGTAGGGTTCAGCCCTATGACATATGTCGTACAATGTGCTCAATCAAGTAGAAATGAAGTAAGATCAGTGCCATCTGTATCTGGCTGTCTGACGTATATATACAACTCACCATGAAGTAGAAGTAGGGTTCAGCCCTATGACATATGTCGTACAATGTGCTCAATCAAGTAGAAATGAAGGAAGATCAGTGCCATCCGTATCTGGCCGTCTGACGTATATACAAAACTCACCACTGGAGTAGAAGTAGGGTTCAGCCCTATGACATATGTCGTACAATGTGCTCAATCAAGTAGAAATGAAGGAAGATCAGTGCCATCTGTATCTGGCCGTCTGACGTATATACAAAACTCACCACTGGAGTAGAAGTAGGGTTCAGCCCTATGACATATGTCGTACAATGTGCTCAATCAAGTAGAAATGAAGGAAGATCAGTGCCATCTGTATCTGGCCGTCTGACGTATATACAAAACTCACCACTGGAGTAGAAGTAGGGTTTCAGCCCTCTGACATATGTCGTAGGAAACACATTATGAAATGGAAGACGAGGCAATACTCAGAGCTGCCAGCGCGTGACTCTTCATCGTTTTGCCACGTAGTACGAATCACAAATGTAGCATGAGCGGTACGTAAGATGCTAGTATGTGGCACTGATGCACGAGAACCATGTTAGAAAAACCAGTGTAAATACGAAGCAATGTGTCATTATGTATCAATAAGCGTATTGAGGCAAGTAAACCGCATATCAGTTGTAGCGCATATGATGTGCGATATGTAACCAAACAACATGACCAACAGATTATAAACCAATGTAGGGATCGGCAATTGAAACTGAACAGTAAGACATTGCGAGCAGTAAGTCTGTGCATGAACTAATGGACTTAAGAAAAGATGCGTACGTAGGACTCGGGAGGATGAAAAGAAAAGCACTGCACACCTCGGTCGAGTTATAAAACAATTAATTACGCAGGGGAAGTTTCAACAGTTGGGGGGTAGACATAATGTTACCAATTTTGAAGAACAATGTCTCCCAACAGTTGTTGGGAGACCTTGTTCTTCAAAATTGGTAGCATTATGTCTACCCCCCAACTGTTGAAACTTCCCCTACGTCTCATTCGCGATTACGATCGGACGATCATCACTACCTTTCGTGAATCAGAGAAATTACACCGCTCCCTAGCGAAGTTCAGGAACCATCTACACTTCACACTGCACTGCAAACATCACGGCGTCTTTCCCACCAGCCTAAAAATCAAAACTCCGATGAAAGGAACAGCAGCAAATAATATCATCAATCAGGCACAACGAGCACTCATGAACGAACGCATCAAGCAAATCAACACCCGCATCACTTGTCTGGAAGGGAAAATCCAAGACCTCGAGGAAAGACTGAGCTCTAGCACACTACCAGATGCTATGCTCTCCGAAATCAAAGAGTGGCTAAACAACACACGACGAATAGAATGGGACAAAGTACGCCAACGCCATCGAAAGAAATTCGAACTTCTAGCACCAAAAAACAACAGGAGACAACAGAATGACAAAAGCGAGATTACACCTGTACCGGAAGAAACAAAAAGAAAGACCAAAGAGAGGTGGGTGATCAATCTATCAGATCGCCAACTCACTAAACCTGAACAGGAAGTACTAGAGAAAGGACTAAATTTCGCCGTAGCCCCTAACAAGCTTCCAGTGGTAGACCTCATCACAAGCATTGAAACAGCTTGCAGGTATATTGGCCCTAATTCAGAAGAAGCCACACACTTAAGATCAGACTGTGTCAGAATCATGAAACAGGCCAAACTACCGAAATCCAACTTAACACCGGACCAAAGACGGGCTCTGGCGGATTTAAAGAACGAACACGCCACGATGATCCTACCAGCTGACAAAGGTCGTGCCACAGTCATCATGCCTAGACCCATGTACTATGAGAAGGCAAGCAAACTTCTGGAAGATACTACAACATATGAACGCCTCAAGAAAGATCCTACTTCCAAGTTTTCCAACAAACTGAAAGACACACTGAAACGCCTGAAAGAGACGGACCGCCTGTCATTAGAACAGTACAGGAAATTATACCCAACTGTGTCCGACGTCCCCAAGTTCTATGGTCTACCCAAAGTCCACAAGAAAGAAGTCCCCCTCCGTCCCATAGTCGCATCCAGAGGTTCCATCATGTATGAGACGGCTAGATTTGTGGCGGACATCCTATCACCTCTCGTAGGACACACAGATCATCACATCCACAACAGTGCTGACCTAGTGGAAAAACTGAGTAACTACACCCTCGCTCATGATGAACTCCTTGTGTCATATGATGTCTCTGCCCTATTTACCAGCGTACCAGTGAAAGAAAGCATAGAGATCATACGCCGAAGGTTACAAAACGACCAAACCCTCCACCAACGTACATCTCTCACAGTGGACGACGTATGTGAACTCTTGTCCTGCTGCCTCACCACCACCTACTTCACCTTCCAAGGTGAATTCTACCAACAAAAAGAAGGAGCAGCCATGGGCTCCCCAGTAAGCCCAATAGTAGCCAACCTGTTCATGGAGGATTTTGAAGAGAAAGCATTGGCTTCTTTCCACTCCCCACCACGATACTGGGGGCGCTACGTAGACGACACCATGACTATCCTCCCCCAGCAACTGGTCGAACAGTTCACAGAACATCTGAACAACCAACACCCAGCCATCAAATTCACGAGGGAAGTGGAACAGAACAACTTCATAGCCATGCTGGACACCCTCATCACCAGAACTGATGGCATTCTATCCTTCTCGGTCTACCGTAAACCAACTCATACGGACCAATATTTACAGTTCGACAGCCACCAGCCCCTTGAACACAAACTGGGAGTGATTCGAACCCTTACCCACAGAGCTAACACCATATGCAGTACCCAAGAGGCAAAAGACAAGGAGACAAACCACCTGAAAAAAGTGCTCACCATCTCGGGCTACAAAAAGTGGGCCTGGAACAGCCCGGGAGGCAGGAAATCCAACACCGCATCCCAACAGCCAGTGAAACAACACCAGCGCAAGGGACACATCACCATCCCATACGTAGGAGGTGTGAGTGACGCTCTGTCCAGAAAGATCAGAAAACTGGGGGTGGCTGTACATTCCAAACCTTCCAACACCATACGCAGCCAGCTGGTCACCCCCAAGGACAAAACCAGCAAACTCGACAAAGCTGGCATTATATACAGAATAGACTGCCAGGACTGTAACCAACATTATGTCGGTGAAACTGAACGCCCCCTTCAGAAGAGACTAACAGAACACAAGAGGGACTCTTCTCCAGTAGGAGCTCACCTACACGCCGAAAAACATCAATTCAGTGCGGACAATGTCAACATCCTGGACAGAGAAAATAAGTGGTTCCAGCGAGGAGTCAAGGAGGCCATCTACATCGCAGCCACCAACCCCCCGCTCAACAGGGACCGGGGCCGTTACACCCTGCCCCCGGTGTACCATTCTCTGATTCGATCTCGTGAACTGGGTTCATCCCATGTTCGCGAGATCTGAGTAGAGATTCACGCAGACAGCATTAGAGCGCTGACGAAGATGGCGAGAACGCCATCGAAAGCTACGGAACTGTGAGTAGCGATTTTTACACTGTTGGGAGACCTTGTTCTTCAAAATTGGTAGCATTAATTAATTACGCATTGAACAGCGAAAAGATATACACGGACTGATGGAACGACGAACCTGACATTGTAACTCGAAAGTCAAAAAGAACCACAAAGGATCAATTGCATAGCAACCAAAATGTATAAACGGTTCCGAGTAATCAAATGACATGTACACAAGACAAACTAGGCAGGCAAATGGTTGAACATACACATTATCAGAAGTATCAAGACCACTGCGCGTTCAGTTAGAATACAGAACTTAAGACAAAACATGGACAATAAACAGGAATACAATGTCGTTGTACACGGAGGGAAGTAACGATTGTTTAAAATACTGGACATTGGAGAATGACCGCGAGTTCTCTGTTACACTGACTTCAAGAGACGGGAGAGCGATAACGATGATATAATAATAGGCTGTTCCCATTGTAGTCTATCAGCCGTAGCAGAAGTAACGGGGCGGCCGGCGGCCGAGAGGACGGGGAGAAGGCGAGTGAGACCATCTCAATGAGCACTGGCTAATTGCCCCATTGAAAAGTGACGAACTCGAGCGACGGCAATCCTGGTCAAGTGACTCAACGTCCGCATGTGGACACACACCGACCGTACGGTCAGAGTATTACGTACGCGTGTGTCCGACCCTCCACTACAGTTACAGAGA
>CM060313.1:9422709-9427709 GCA_030674185.1 Monoplex corrugatus | reverse complement strand
CCTCACTCTACAACTGTTGTAGCAAAGAGCGTTTGGAGCGATAGGCCACTGTGTTGATGATACACTACAGCTAGGCAATAAATACAGTAATAGTAATAATAATGATAATAATAATGATAATGTTAGTTGTGATGTAAAGTAATGTATTGTAATGATGATGATTTATATTGTTATTTTCATGAGTAGTGTTCTTAATGTTATTGTTATGATTATTTTTTTATTGTCATTTTCATGAATGACGTTCTTCTTATTGTTGTTATTATCATCATTATTGTTATTGTTATTAATATTACTATAATACACTGCAGGAAGATTAGGAAAAGACAAGCAACATTTATAGGCCATTTTATGAGGAGGGGGATTTGGAGCACCTGGTCATAACAGGAAAGCTGGAGGGAAAGAGAGCACCAGGTAGACCCAGGGAGAGAATGCTGGACGGACCTGCAGAGTGGCTGGGATGAGGAGGGTGGGGGAGATGCTGGGGGCAACGAGAGATAGAGATGGCTTGGAAGTCCATGGTCTCCAACGCCATGCGGCAGGGCACCTGATGATGATGATGATGACACTGCAGCTAGACAGTCATCATTGTTATTTTTATTGTGGTTATTTATCATCATCATTATCGTCATCATTATTAGATAGTATTATTATTATCATCATCGTCATCATTATTCTTTAATCATTATCATCATCATTATCATCATCATCCATTAACACCACCATCAATGATCCACTCATCATCCACTCATCATCATCGTCATCATTCAATCATCATCATCATCATCATCATCATCATCTCCACTATAATGCTACTGCTACCACGACATCATCATCATCATCATCATCATCATCATCATCATCATCATCATCATCATCATCATCATCATCATCACTCCTACTACTATTATTATTATTACTATTGCTACTACGATCATCATCATCATCATCATCATCATCCCTCATCATCATCATCATCTCATCATCATCCAATCATCACTATCCTCCTCCTCCTCAACATCATCACCATCATCATCATTATTATTAATCATTCTTATATAGCGCTATCCTCCAACTGGTTTGGATTCATAGTACGTTACACATAATCAGAATGTTTGGTGTAGTGAAGCACGGACAAGTCAAACTGTCTGACGAGCTGACCCAGCTACCTTAACATCCCGTGTGAAAACCACAGCATGAAGACCACCATCAGCAACATCGACAGGATGAAGATCAGCAGCACATCAGACAACCTTAGCATTAAAATCACTGGAACTAAACAAATGCTGAATTCAAATACCCAGATACTGGGTAGAATTTTTTACAGCAGACAGAAAAGATTGATTCCAGAACCAAACAGTAGATACGTTGGTTATCACTTTGCCCCACACTCCTAAAACACCCCAACATTCCTGCTGAAACAAAAACCATATCTCAGTATCTCATCAGTTCTGTTTCTATCCCCATCTTGATTTTAGACATACCAGTGCCACACCTGGACCCTAACCAGACTCTTAGAGCAGGAAATTACCGATAACTTGTGAGATGAGTTGTTTGAGAACAGCTGTTAACAAGACCAGACGTGATGTGATCAGAAACACCAAGATCAGACAAACGGTGAAAACGACATAAATTCCTTATCATATTCATTAACAGGGAGTAAAGTGATCTGCTTATTTGATCAGTTATGCAATTCTACCAGCTGGAAGGAAAGAGAACACCAGGTAGACCCAGGGAGAAAATATTGAACGGACTTGCATGGTGGCTGAGGACAGAGAGGGTGGAAGACGTGCTTGCGGCGACAAGGGATAGATCATATGGAGGGCCATGATCGCCAACGTCATGCAGCAGGGCATATGAAGAGATGATGATGATGATGACATGATGATGATGATGTGATATCAACCAGCTGGCTGAACAAGCGTATAGAAAAAAGGTATATATCTGTATTCCGTACAAGAGGCAGCTGAAGGAAGGCATAGACTGATAAGCGTGAAAAGAGATGTTGACGTGACACGGTGTGGCTTTTTCTCTTCTTCCGCCCTTCCAGCTCACTGCTGACCCATCATCTCTTTCTTCCGTGACACCCATAATAGAACATGTATGGTCGACTATCGTGGTATAGAAAGTCCAACCTAGCACTTTATTTGTGTACTCTCATGTGAGATCTCAAGCCAAAGTCTGATGCACACAGGCGGCCGCATACTGGACACTCAATAGAACGCTCTGCAGAGTTGGCTCTGGCCTTTTTTGCTGCACGCTTTTCCACTTGGCTGCTTCGTCTTTCATTTTCATAAGCTTCTGTTCCCTCGCGAATAGCTTGCCTCCATTTAGACCTGTTTGTGGCCATGATTTCCCACTGTCTTCATCAGTGTCACATTTCTGGAGGGATTTGTGCAGGATGTTTTTGTAGCGAAGCTATGGCCGTCCTCTTGTCCGATGGCCCTCTGTCAGTTCACCGTAGAAGAGCTGCTTTGGTAGCCTGTTATCCTGCATGCACACGAGATGTCCAGACCATCTTAGCTGAGACTGTGTTAGCAGTGCATCTATGCTTTCTTCCGCTACACCCGGAATGGAACAAGTGGACAGATAAAAGAAGAGGTAGGCCTACATCTGTTCAGAGAGAGAACTCAGAAAGTGCTCATCGTTTTGGGCCACAGTGCTTCAGTTTCAGTTTCAGTTTCTCAAGATGACGTCTCCGCGCTCGGAACGAATACATAAGCACTAACGTCCCAGGTGCCACGTGTATGATGACCGTGGCAATGCCATAAGCCTGCACATAAGCCCATGAGCTGGCCAGGTCCTGAGACCCTACCTAGACAGTATTTTACCTATTCTGTGTTTTATACTGGTATTTTATCAACCTATCACTGAGGCCCTATCTAGACAATGTTTTACCTAGTCTGTATTTCATACTGGTATTTTATCAGCCTACCACAGTGCACACATGAGGAAAGGGCGGGGAGGGATCACGAAAATTAAAAGAATTGACGTATAAGTGCATTAACCCTTTGACTCCCGCACCCTATCCACCAATTGCAAAAGTTGAACCCTTTGATTCCATAACCATATCCACCAGCTTCCAGCATGAAGCTGGTGGATAGGGTGAGGGAATCCAAGGGTGAAGTTTTTTCTTTGCTAGCATGGTTGACAATGCAGGATGCTGGTGGAAAGGGTGCGGGAGTCAAAGGGTCAATGGAATGATTTGTTTTGTATGTTTGCCACTAATAACATGATTTGATGGTTAGAGGAATTGTGATCGGTTCAGTGAATGATAAACATTCGTTGGCTGGCAAATTAATGGATTATTGACTGGGACAAAATTGAAATGGACATTGCAGCTGCATAGATGTCTGTATCACAGGTAACGTGACTGGAGATATGAGGAGACGCTGTGATATGGTCCAGTAGTTCCTCCTCACTGCAAATCCAGTAAAACTGAATCTGAAAGCTTGTGTTTAGAAAGACAGAGAAAGAGAGAGAGAGAGAGAGAGAGAGAGAGAGAAGGGGAGAGAGAGGGAGAGAGAGGGAGAGAGAGGGAGAGAGAGAGAGAGAGAGAGGGGTGTGTGAGATTTCTCTACTGACATGAAGCAGTCAGCGGGGTTACCGGCCAGGGAAATTGAGGTATTACGACATTTTCAATAGTGATTTAATGAAAGCAAAGCAAAGCAAGCAAGCAAGCAAGCAAGCAAGCAAGCAAGCAAGCAAGCAAGCAAGCAATTAAACAAACAAAACAAATAAACAAAAATAAACGAACGAAC
Organism: Monoplex corrugatus; assembly: GCA_030674185.1. NCBI lineage: Eukaryota > Metazoa > Mollusca > Gastropoda > Littorinimorpha > Ranellidae > Monoplex > Monoplex corrugatus. The sequence goes on along the minus strand of CM060313.1, from coordinate 9,423,951 downwards.
GAACGAAGAAACGAACAAACGACGAACGAAGAAAGAAAGAAAGAAAGAAAGAACGAGAGAGAGAAAATCCCATAAGCATCAAAATGTATTGAGTGTCAAAAGTTAACTTGAATCGTTGTCACAAAACAGAACCTATAAAAAGAAATGGACAAAATAAAAATACATATGTATTTTTTCAGTCAGTCAGCAGTATGTATGACTAAGCATCATAGCAACGTTTGTGTGTAGTGTGTACGTGAATGTGTATTTGGTGTAGTGTGTATCAGTGAATGTGTATTTTGTGTGTAGTGTGTATCAGTGAATGTGTATTTTGTGTGTAGTGTGTATCAGTGAATGCGCATTTTGTGTGTAGTGTGTATCAGTGAATGTGTATTTGTGTGTAGTGTGTATCAGTGAATGTGTATTTTGTGTGTAGTTGTATCAGTGAATGTGTATTTTGTGTGTAGTGTGTATCAGTGAATGTGTATTTTGTGTGTAGTGTGTATCAGTGAATGTGTATTTTGTGTGTAGTGTGTATCAGTGAATGTGCATTTGTGTTAGTGTATATCAGTGAATGTGTATTTTGTGTGTAGTGTTTATCATGAATGTGTAGTTTTGTGTAGTGTGTATCAGTGAATGTGTATTTTGTGTGTAGTGTGTATCAGTGAATGTGTAGTTTGTGTGTAGTGTGTATCAGTGAATGTGTATTTTGTGTGTAGTGTGTATCAGTGAATGTGTAGTTTGTGTGTAGTGTGTATCAGTGAATGTGTATTTTGTGTGTATGTTGGTATATCAGTGAATGTGTAGTTTGTGTGTAGTGTGTATCAGTGAATATGTATTTTGTGTGTAGTGTGTATCATGAATGTGTAATTTTGTGTGTAGTGTGTATCAGTGAATGTGTATTTGTGTGTGTGTAGTGTTGTGTATCAGTGAATGTGTATTTTGTGTGTAGTGTGTATCAGTGAATGTGTATTTTGTGTATAGTGTGTATTAGTGAATGTGTATTTTGTGTGTAGTGTGTATCAGTGAATGTGTATTTTGTGTGTAGTGTGTATCAGTGAATGTGTAGTTTGTGTGTAGTGTATATCAGTGAATGTGTAGTTTGTGTGTAGTGTGTATCAGTGAATGTGTATTTTGTGTGTAGTGTGTATCAGTGAATGTGTATTTTGTGTGTAGTGTGTATAAGTGAATGTGTAGTTTGTGTGTAGTGTGTATCAGTGAATATGTATTTTGTGTGTAGTGTGTATCAGTGAATGTGTATTT
>CM060313.1:9405209-9410209 GCA_030674185.1 Monoplex corrugatus | reverse complement strand
TTGTTTGTGTGTGTGTGTGTGTTGTGTGTGTGTGTGTGTGTGTGTGTTTGTATGTGTGTGTATGCGCTCGTATGCGTATGCGTATCTGTGTGAATGTATGTATGTGTTGTGGTGTGGTGTGTGGTGTGTGTGTGTGTGTGTGTGTGTGTTTTGTGTGTGTTTGTGAGTATGTATGTGTGTGTTTTTTGGTGGTGTGTGTTTGTATGTATGTGTGTGTGTGTGTGTGTGTGTGTGTGAGAGAGAGAGAGAGAGAGAGAGAGAGAGAGAGAGAGAGAGAGAACGTACACGTGAATGTGTGTGTATGTGTGTGTGTGTTTCTGTGTGCGCGTATGCGTATGTGTATGTGTATGTGTGTGTTTGTGTGTGTGTGTGCGAGGGAGCGAGAGTCACATGCGTACACATCTACATACACACACACCCCAATCCCACCCCCACAGAACACCAACCACACACAACCCCCCACCACACCACACACCACCACCACACACACAACACACCAAACACACACACACACACACACACACACACACACACACACACACACACACACACACACACACAACACACACACACACACACACACACACACACACACACACACACACACACACACACACACACAACATGGACACTACACACACACCACACCACACACCCACACCACACACACACACAATATCCTCAATTACACACAAAATCACCACCACCACCAACACACAACACGCAACACACATTATGGTCTATACACTGACAACCTACCCCCCCACACCCACGCAGACAAACTATCTCATACACCGAAAACTACCCTCACCCACACAACACGCAACACAACACACACACACACACCACACACACACATCAACACAACATACACAGCACCACACACACACAACACACACACACACACACACAACACACACATCAAACACACAGACAACACACACACACTACACACTCACACACACCACACACCACACACGACACAGCACACACACACCACACACACACACAACACCACCACCACCAATACACACAATACACACACAAAACAACACACACACAACACACACACTCATACACACTACACACACACACACACACACACACACACACACACACACACACACACACTCCACAAGCTTGAAATTAACAGATTGCTATAAGGTCTTACCAAGGGAATATCATTATTCCTTATCGTTCCCACACACATAAACAGGGCCCTGTTAAACACCTCAAGGGGGAAAGGAGGGGAGAGAGGGGGAGGGGAGAGGGGAGGGGGAGGGGGGGGGAGATAACCTCTGATCAAAGTCCACATTGTGTGTTTATATCGCACATGAGCGGTTGACTCATCCGGATTGTTTTCGTTGTCGCCTGCCTGTAAACGCTTTATTGTGTATTTGCCACACACGTCAATCCGCGCTAACTCACGTGTAGAAACATCGTCCACGCACGCACGCGCGCGCCCGCGCGCACACACGAGCGTGCATCCACAGGGCTTACGCATTGTGGCGTAAACATACAGACACACGGCATAGTATATGCACGATAACTGACATAGATACACAGATACATTCACACACACTCACACATACACATGCGCTCACACACACGCACACATAAACACGCTTACGAGCACATAGAGCCAGCCTCCTTGTGGTCGAAATGAAATGGTCTTTCAATTTTATTGATTTATTTATTGGTACTTATTCGTTATTGATTTTATCATTTGGTTGTAGATTTCTGTATGTTTGGTGGTTATTTTTTATCATTAATTTTTGATAGCATTATCTTTAAAGGATGATTGGAACAATTAATAGTTTCGAAAAGAAGCTTACCGCACAAAAGTGATTGATGGGTTGATTGATTGGTTTGGTTGGTTGGTTGGTTGGTTGGCTGCTTGCTTGCTTGATTGGTTGGTTGGTTGGCTGGTGGTTAGTTGGTTGGTTGGTTGCTTGATTGCTTGATTGGTTGGTTGGTTGGTTACTTGGTTGGTTGGCTGCTTGCTTGCTTGATTGGTTGGTTGGTTGGCTGGTGTGTTGGTTGGTTGGTTGCTTGATTGCTTGATTGACTGATTGGTTGGTTGGCTGGCTGGTTAGTTGGTTGATTGGTTGATTGAGTGATTTATTGATTTATTGATTAATTGACTGACTGAGTGATTGATTGATTGATTGGTTTGTTGATTGATTGGGTGAGTGATTGATTCAACGATTGATTGAGTGATTGACTTATTGATTTAATTGAGCATTCCGATTTTTCTCGAATGTGTATATGCACGTAGTTATGCCCACACTACGCAGGCGGTACGTTGTTGCATAGTCTGCACACTGTCTTTAGTGGAGGTGCCTGTCGGATGTTTCCATGTTTCCATAAGCCACCAGACACTGACATCACTTTGAGGATCTTTAACGTGCACATCCGATTTTCTGTGTGCATATCCAGAAGAAGAGGGCTCAGACACTTAACCAGTCTGCACACATGTTAATGGCACAAATGGCACAATAATGATGGCACAATGGCACAACAATGATGGCACAAATGGCACAACACTGATGGCACAAATGGCACAAATGGCACAACACTGATGGCACAAATGGCACGACACTGAGACAGGTTGATAAGTTTAAATACCTGGGAACGGTCATCTCACCAGACGGCAGATGCGCATCAGAAATAGCGAGCAGAATCGGCCAAGCCAAAACAGCATTCAAGAAGACGAAAAGCGTTTTTACCAACAAATGCCTATCACATAACATCAGGAAGAGAGTTCTTCAATATTATATAGAACCGATACTGTTGTACGGTTGTAAGGTGTCGACAGTCAACACTCAAAGCCAGAACAAGATTGAGGCAGCCGAGATGTGGTTTCTGTGAAGAATGTTGAAAGTTCCGTGGACAGCAAAGAAAACAAACGAGACAGTCTTGAAAGGAAGCAGACACAGGAAAAGCATTGATAAGGAAGAGTAGGAAAAGACAAACGACATTTAAAGGACATTTTACGAGGAAAGAGAATTTAGAGCATCTGGTCACCACAGGAAAGCTGGAGGGAAAGAGAACACCAGGTAGACCAAGGGAGAAATATTGGACGACTTGCAGGGCTGAGGACAGAGAGAGGTGGGAGATGTGCTTGCGGCGACAAAGGATAGATTCGTATGGAGGGCCATGATCGCCATCACCATGCGGCAGGGCACATGATGATGATGATGATGATGATGATGATGATGATGATGATGATGATGATGATGATGATGACACATGTTGATTTTGGAGTATGGGCAGACTGTGCCGTAACATTCCGTACCGCTAGCATAATGTGGGAAAATCAACGTGCACAGGCTACACGCATCAAAAAACATGGACGACAAAACAAACAAAACAAAAACAAACAAACACAAAACCAACACAACACCACACAACACACACACAACACAACACACACACACACACACACACACACACACACACACACACAACACACACACACACACACACACACACACACACACACACACACACACACACACACACACACACACACACACACACACACAACACACACACACACACACACACACACACACACACACACACACACACACACACACACACACACACACCACACACACACACACACACACACACAGAGCTGCAAGTGTCATTAAAAACGCCGGCGTTCTAACATGTTGTTTTTCAGCAGACGGAAAGGAAAACAAGATGTGAACAACATGTTATTGTATGTAAGAACGTGGACATGTCTTGAGGATTTCACTGAGGTGTGTGTGTGTGTGTGTGTGTGTGTGTGTGTGTGTGGTGTGTGTGTGTGTGTGTGTGTGTGTGTGTGTGTGTGTGTGTGTGTGTGTGTGTGTGTGTTGGTGTTTTTGTGTTCAGAGGTTTTTTTTCTTTTTGTGTTTAAAATTTTTTAATATATTTTTTGAGGATCATTGCACTCAGGGAGGTTACTTTGTGCTCACCTTTTTTCTTGTTTTTTTTTCGTCCCATTTTCTACGCCGCCTTAATGGCCACAGAAGCTGGAATAGTTTTTACAATGCGATGATGATAATGTCGATGAGGATGATACTCATGATGGTATGGAGTTCCATCTAGGATTGAGACTGCGTGACAGGGTTGTACTCTACGCTTACTATCATAATATATCCATCATAATATATCCTGGCGTCAACCAGGCCAGAATGATACAGACACCTGCGGCGCTGGTCAGAAGATTTGAACAACACCCTCAATGACGAATCTGTGAAGTGGATGAGACTCGACTGTGTGGTCCCAGTCTTCCCAATGAGCCTATAGCACGCCCAACTCTGGGTAGGAGCCAGTTAGAGCCGAACAATCCCATAATGATTTTTGAAGATACTGATGGGGATTCGAACCCGCAACATTCCAGTCGGTAGTCCGTTGCATTAACCACTACACCACTTGTTCGGTTTTCTTGATTGCCAGTACGAGGCAACCGGAAAATGTACTGTTTTCTGCGGTGACTTACTTGATCACTGACCATTATACCATCATATCAGCATCAAGGCCAGCAAGGAAGATTGTCCATCCCTGTCTTTTCTGTATCAGCCTGTGTATGGAATTTCAGGAACGTGTCAGGGCTTTGAGGTTTCCTTTTATTGTTCGTCACCAGGTGTTTTTGGATCTTCCTTTCTTACGTCTTTGCTCTGGTGTCCGGTGAAGGGCAGTCCGGGTGATGTTATCCTGCTGTCTTCAGATGATGTGACCTATCCATCTCCATCGTCTGTGCATGATGATAGTGTCTATATGTCTATGATAGTGTATATATGTCTATATAGGCCATTGAATGAGGAAAGGGGAATTAGAGCACCTGGTCACAACAGGAAAGCTGGAGGGAAAGAGAGCACCAGGTAGACCCAGGGAGAAAATACTGGACGGACTCGCAGGGTGGCTGAGGACAGAGAGGGTGGAAGATGTGTTTGCGGCAACAAGGGATAGATACATATGGAGGGCCATGATCGCCAACGCCATTG
>CM060313.1:9380209-9385209 GCA_030674185.1 Monoplex corrugatus | reverse complement strand
TATAAAAAACGCACAGTGGTTCAGTTTATGACTACCATGCAGCTTACAAAACACAGAGTAAAACACACTACCTACTAGCCCTTTGCGGATGACTATCGAATGGGTCTAGATCACTGCAGTTCTCTCCAGCACTGTTGCTGGGCATCAGCCTTCACATTTTCTATGAGATTATCGGGAAATCCGTGTATTTATCGAGCTGTTTTTCAGAATTAAGCAATACTGACATCAACAGTATCTTACGGTAACCAGAGAAAACACGAAGGAAGAATATGAACGCGTATTTAATACAACAAAACAAAACAGGCGCAAATTTTCGGCCAACTGGCCTTTGTCAAGCGTAAGCTTACAAACAAACATACACTAGATAAAAAAAGATTGAGTTAAAGACTGAAACTGCTGCTGTCTTCAATGTGTTTGTTTGTTTGTAATCTTACGCTTGACAAATGGCCGAAAATTTGCGCCTGTCTTGTTTTGTTGTATTAAATACGCGTTCATATTCTTCCTTCGTTTTTTTTTTCTGGTTCCTGTTTGCTTGAACGCGGGCAGTCACACTTGTTCAGTATCTTACGGTGTTTCCTGGAGATGGGAGATGCCTTCGTCGTTGTACACGACATCATGGCCAGTGTTCTTTGCTGCTGGAAGAGAGATGAGAGAGAGAGAGAGAGAGAGAGAGAGAGAGAGAGAGAGAGAGACAGAGAGAGAGAGAGAGAACAGAGACAGAAGAGACAGAAAACAGAGACAGAGAGGGGAGAAAGAGAGAGAGAGGCAGAGAGACAGATACACATAGGGAAAGAGAGAGGGAGGGGGAGAGAGAAAGCGAGAGACAAAAAAACAAAAACAAAAACAAAAAACAGAGACAGAGAGACTTAGCAAGAGACAGAAACAGAGAGAGACAGAGACACGAAATCTGTATATTTGTCGAGGTGTATCTTAGAATGAAGCAATACTGACGTCAACATATCTTACAAGATACAAGATACAAGATACAAGAATTTTATTTAGCCCAAAGCATCACAATGGGAAATTGTTTTGGCATTCGCATTAAAATACATATAGGCACAAGAACGCATAAACACATGTCACACATACTCTTACTCTCTCTCACTCTCTCTTTCACTCCTCTCTCACCCTCTTCCTCCCCTCATCTCTCTCCCCCTCCCTCTTTGTCAAAACAATATCAAAGATAATGACTAAATCTAAAAATGTACGGTTAAAAAAGCACATCATAAGAGTCAGATGCCTTTGTCAGGACTTTTAACAATGGACAAAAAGGGCAATACTCATTGAAAAACAACTTTGGTAGGTAGAAAAAATTTGATTAAAGATGCAACGCGATATGCACATTAAAATCAAAATGAGTTAAATACAATAAAATGAGTATGTAGACTAAGAGGACAAGGTTAAACAAGAGAAGAACAAGAACAAGATTTTATTTTAGCCCAGTGCTCAGACACGTGGAAAATGTTTTGGCTATGCATACAATCACACTCACGCATCACAACAATTACAATGTTCAACATCATAAAAGACAAATTCGTGGGTCATCCACGGAATCGAAGAAACACACGCACACAACACACACACACTCTCACGCCAAGGCGCCCATATCCAAGCCACCTTAGCCCTGCCAGCTAATTAATTTAACAGCGCGCATCTGTCTTTCCCTTCCCCTCTCCACACCACCCTCACCCATCCAGTGGTGGGCCACAGGCACACATTGAAGTATAGGCTTAGAGATTGACCTAGATTCGACAAGGCCTACACTGTGCCAGTATCAGTCACTTCCTACACTCCGTCCCTTGCCTCTTACAGTGTATACTGGAGATGGGAGATACCTTTGTCATTGTACACGGCATCATGACTATTGTCATTGTACACGGCATCATGACCATTGTCGTTGTACACGGCATCATGACCAGTGTCATTGTACACGGCATCATGACCATTATCGTTGTACACAGCATCATGACCATTGTCATTGTACACGGCATCATGACCATTGTCATTGTACATGGCATCATGACCATTGTCATTGTACACGGCATCATGACCATTGTCTTGTACACGGCATCATGACCATTGTTCATTGTACACGGCATCATGACCAGTGTCATTTGTACACGGCATCATGACCATTGTAGTTGTACACGGCATCATGACCATTGTCATTGTACATGGCATCATGACCAGTGTCATTGTACACAGCATCATGACCAGTGTCATTGTACACGGCATCATGACCATTGTGTTGTACACGGCATCATGACCATTGTCATTGTACACGGCATCATGACCATTGTTGTTGTACATGCATCATGACCATTGTCATTGTACACGGCATCATGACCATTGTTGTTGTACATGGCATCATGACCATTGTTGTTGTACATGGCATCATGACCATTGTCTTGTACACGGCATCATGACCATTGTCATTGTACACGGCATCATGACCAGTGTTGTTGTACACAGCATCATGACCATTGTTGTTGTACACGGCATCATGACCAGTGTCATTGTACACGGCATCATGACCAGTGTTGTTGTACACGGCATCAAGACCATTGTCATTGTACACAGCATCATGACCATTGTTGTTGTAACGGCATCAAGACCATTGTCATTGTACACAGCATCATGACCAGTGTTGTTGTATACGGCATCATGACCATTGTTGTTGTACACGGCATCATGACCATTGTTGTTGTACACGGCATCATGACCATTGTCATTGTACACGGCATCATGACCATTGTTGTTGTAACGCATCATGACCATTGTTGTTGTACACGGCATCATGACCATTGTTGTTGTACACGGCATCATGACCATGTTGTTGTACACGGCATCATGACCAGTGTTGTTGTACACGGCATCATGACCATTGTTGTTGTACACGGGATCATGACCAGTTGTTGTTGTACACGGCATCATGACCAGTGTTGTTGTACACGGCATCATGACCAGTGTGTTGTACACGGCATCATGACCATTGTCGTTGTACACGGCATCATGACCAGTGTATTGTACACGGCATCATGACCAGTGTCATTGTACACAGCATCATGACCAGTGTCATTGTACACGGCATCATCACCAGTGTCATTGTACACGGCATCATGACCATTGTTTTGTACACGGCATCATGACCAGTGTCATTGTACATGGCATCATGACCAGTGTTTGTACATGGCATCATGACCATTGTCATTGTATACGGCATCATGACCAGTGTCATTGTACACGGCATCATCACCAGTGTCATTGTACACGGCATCATGACCATTGTCATTGTACACGGATCATGACCATTGTTGTTGTACACGGCATCATGACCATTGTCATTGTATACGGCATCATGACCAGTGTCATTGTACACGGCATCATGACCAGTGTCATTGTACACGGCATCATGACCAGTGTCATTGTACACGGCATCATGACCAGTGTCATTGTACACGGCATCATGACCATTGTTGTTGTACACGGCATCATGACCATTGTCATTGTACACGGCATCATGACCATTGTTGTTGTAATGGTATCATGACCATTGTTGTTGTACACGGCATCATGACATTGTTGTTGTACACGCATCATGACCATTGTCATTGTACATGGCATCATGACCATTGTCATTGTACACGGCATCATGACCATTGTTGTTGTACACGGCATCTGACATTGTTGTTGTACACGGCATCATGACCATTGTCATTGTACACGGCATCATGACCATTGTCATTGTACACGGCATCAGACAGTGTTGTTGTACACGGCATCATGACCATTGTTGTTGTACACGGCATCATGACCATTGTCATTGTACACGGCATCATGACCATTGTTGTTGTACACGGCATCATGCCATTGTTGTTGTACACGGCTCATGACCATTGTCATTGTACACGGCATCATGACATTGTCTTGTACATGGCATCATGACCAGTGTCATTGTACACGGCATCATGACCATTGTTGTTGTACACGGCATCATGACCATTGTTGTTGTACACGGCATCATGACCATTGTCATTGTACACGGCATCATGACATTGTCATTGTACACGGCATCATGACCAGTGTTGTTGTACACGGCATCATGACCATTGTTGTTGTACACGGCATCATGACAGTGTTGTTGTACACGGCATCATGACCATTGTCATTGTACACGGCATCATGACCAGTGTTTTGTACACGGCATCATGACCATTGTTGTTGTACACGGCATCATGACCATTGTTGTTGTACACGGCATCATGACCATTGTCATTGTACACGGCATCATGACCAGTGTTGTTGTACACGGCATCATGACATTGTTGTTGTACACGGCATCATGACCATTGTCATTGTACACGGCATCATGACCATTGTCATTGTACATGGCATCATGACCAGTGTCATTGTACACGGCATCATGACCATTGTTGTTGTACACGGCATCATGACCATTGTTGTTGTACACGGCATCATGACCATTGTTGTTGTACACGGCATCATGACCATTGTTGTTGTACACGGCATCATGACCAGTGTTGTTGTACAAGGCATCATGACCAGTGTTGTTGTACACGGCATCATGACCAGTGTTGTTGTACACGGCATCATGACCAGTGTTGTTGTACACGGCATCATGACCAGTGTTGTTGTACACGGCATCATGACCATTGTCATTGTACACGGCATCATGACCAGTGCCATTGTACACGGCATCATGACCAGTGTTGTTGTACACGGCATCATGACCAGTGTTGTTGTACACGGCATCATGACCATTGTTGTTGTACACGGCATCATGACCATTGTCATTGTACACGGCATCGTGACCATTGTCATTGTACACGGCATCATGACCATTGTTGTTGTACACGGCATCATGACCATTGTTGTTGTACACGGCATCATGACCATTGTTGTTGTACACGGCATCATGACCATTGTTGTTGTACACGGCATCATAACCAGTGTTGTTGTACCGGCATCATAACCAGTGT
>CM060313.1:9360209-9367709 GCA_030674185.1 Monoplex corrugatus | reverse complement strand
AGGGTCATGTAACAAGATCCAGTGGCCTTGTTAAATCAGTTCTTCGGGGAATTGCTTAGGGAGGAAGGCAGAATGGAAGACAAAAACAAAGGAAAAAAAAAAAGAAAGAAAGGAAGAAAGAAAGAACGATCGAACGAACGAACAAACAAACAAATAAACAAATAAGAAAGCAACAACAAGAAAAAACTACTACTACTACTACTGCTGCTACTATTACTGCTACTACTACTGCTGCTGCTGATACTTCCACCACCACCACTACTACTGCTACTACTGGTACTATTAATGATAATAATAATACTACATGTAATGATACTACCACTACTTCTACTATTACTAGAACTACTACGACTACTACTACTACTACTACTACTGCTGCTGCTGCTGCTGCCGCTGATAATACTACTACTAAATGTAATGATGATTATCAATGATAATGCTACTACTACTGCTGATGCCACTTCTGCTGCTACAACTACTAATGACAATAATGATGCTACATGTAATGATACTATACTGCTACTACAAAACTTCAACAACAACAACAACAACAACTACTACTAGTACTACTATTACTACTACAACAACAACAACTACCACTACTACTGCTACTCCTACTAATTAACCCTTTGACTCCCTCACCTTAGCTACCAGCTTCCTGCAGGGAGCTGAGGGGTAGGTTCTTCATCATCATCATCATCATCATCAAGTGACCTGCTCCATGACGTTGGCGATCATGGCCCTCCATATGTATCTATCCCTTGTTGCCCCAAGCACATCTTCCACCCTCTCTGTCTTCAGCCACCCTGCAAGTCCGTCCAGTATTTTCTCCCTGGGTCTACCTGGTGCTGTCTTTCCCTCCAGCTTTCCTGAGGGTGAGGGAGTCAAAAGGTGAAATTTTTGCTGTTGGTAGATGGGGTGCGGGAGTCAAAGGGTTATAACAACGTGTACATCGTCTCATCCCACAAGAGTCCTAAGCACTTCACAGAAGCAGACAGTAACAAGAGGCAGACAGTCGTACGGCAAACAGCCCTATCAGTCCCTACCTGTGTGATGACAGGGCCGAACCACGAGACATAAACTGTAAAGAAGCAATAAAATGATGATTTATTGTTAAACGTCTACTTCCATGTGTCGATCTACCACGAGACATAAACTGTAAAGAAGCAATAAAATGATGATTTATTGTTAAACGTCTACTTCTATGTGTCGATCTACCACGAGGCATAAACTGTAAAGAAACAATAAAATGATTTATTGTTAAACGTCTACTTCTATGTGTCGATCTCTCATGCAGCAACGATGATAAACGATTGGGGGTGGGGGAGTCAATAAAATTATATGACTGTAAAGTACAAAGCTATCTGTACAGTTATCTGTCTCTTACATAGACAGACAGTCAAGCAGTAGACACACAGATAGGCAAACAGCGCACACACACACACACACACACACACACACACACACACACACACACACACACACACACACACACACACACATACACACACACACACAAACAAACAAACAAAGAAAACACACACAAAAAACAAACAAACAAACATACACAAACAAGCAAACACACATACAGACAAACACACACATTCACAAACACACAGAGAAACACAGAGGCATGTGAGAAAGCAGTTCAATATAAAAGGGAGAAATTCAAAATCTACATCAAAAGCCGGAAACCTGAAGATCATGTGGAAATGAAAAAAGCTAACATCCAATGTAACAAAATCATCGCTGAAGCAAAGAAAGATTATTGGGCATCATTCTGCACAAAACAAATTTCAGATTTCAAAGATTTCCATAAAGTCTGGACAAAAATGAATCAAATGAAGAATGGAACCAACCTACAAAGGTGTCCGATAATAATAGAAACATGTAACACATTTCCTTCAGACATGGACAAAGCAGAAACTTTTGTGGAATTATTTGCTAAAAACAGTAAAGTTGAAGGTTTATCTCCTGACTGCAAACATCACAGAGAAATGGAAGATAACAACCCAATCTACACTGATCCAATACCTCAGAATGATCTCTAGTTTAATTCTCCAATCACCTTAGAATAGCTAAAAAACACAATACTGTTTCTACACAACAAAACTAGTTCGGTAGGTGTTGATGCAGTTTCGACTGAAATGATTAAACATCTCCCTGAAAACTATCTTATTTTCCTACACAAAATTCTGCAGAAATGCTGGGTTAGCGGAACTGTACCACAAATCTGGCAAAAGTCTATAGTTATGCCGATATTAAAAGCAGGAAAATCGAAAACTGATAGAAAGTTACAGACCCATTGCTTTGACGTCCCACACGAGCAAACTAATGGAAAGATTGATCTTAAACAGACTTTTACACTACTGTGATAAAAATAACGTTATTCCGGTAAACCAGGCGGGTTTTAGAAAAGGGAGATCCGCAGTTGAACACCTGGTTAAACTTACAACTCAGATCAAACAACAGTTTGCCCGCAGAAAAAGTGTTTTAGCTACTTTCTTTGATGTAAAAAAAGCTTACGATCAAGTTTGGCATAAACGTCTATTGTTCAAGCTAAAATCTGTTGGTTTATCTGGCAATATGTACAATTACATTAAATCTTTTTTAGCTAATAGAACAATACAGGCTAGAGTGGGAACTAGTTATTCTACTTCACGACGCCTCGACATGGGGATTCCACAAGGTTCAGTGATAGCAGAACTGGTCGCTGTTGTTCAAGCGTTGCATTATTTAATAAGTCTTCGGCCTGTGTCTTTCAAAGTAGTTCTCTTTGTTGATTCAAAATCTGTATTATATGCCTTACAGTCTTTTGATACAGACACAAGACCTGATTTAATAATTGAGGCAAATCATCTAATACACTGTTTAAAGATAAATGGCTCGGAAATCAGTTTATGCTGGGTGCCTTCTCACGTTGGTCTTCACGGCAACAACGTAGTTGACAGAGCAGCTAAATCCGGTGCACTCAATTCTGAAAATTCCATAGAATTACATGTTAACACCTCGGTAAAAGAAGCTTACAACTCGCTAGAATTAGCATCATGGATTCGATTTCATGAACATTTAAATGAAAAATTTGTGTCCCAAAAAAGAATCAAACTTTCAGTTCAAAATATCTGTAAAAAATGCAGTATTCTTCGTTATATCATTTGAGATCAATTGTTACCACATATTTTCGTATTCAAATGAACGCTTTGAAAACTAAATATTGTAAAAACGTTTTATGTATTTGCGGTGAACAATTCACATTGTATCACTGTTTGTTTTACTGCAGAAAGCTTCGTTATTTCTTACCAAAGATGTTTACACAAGGAAACTATCTTGAAAAGCATTTTAAAGAAGTAATATCAGATCAAGTTCTGTTAGTTAAAATTTCAGAATCATTGGTTCACAGTCCTGTTAATGCGTTACTTTAAGGTTATTATTTTAATTATTATTATTTTATTTTGTTTTGTTTTGTTTTTTATGACGATGTTTTCTTTTACATTTAATGTTAGCGTTGTTCTAGTTTCATTTCTCTGTTCATCCATATCCTTTTTCTAAAAACCTTGCCGATTCTTTTAATTTTTTTCCGTCTCTTACTCTGTTCCCCTCTGTCCCCTCCCACCCCCCCACCCCAAAAAAAAAAAATTCATCCTCCATGCCATTTTTACCCGTCTAATATCACTTATAGTGAAAAGACGTTAAATCAAGGAACGATACGAACAGAGAAACACACAGAGAAACACACAGAGAAACACACAGAGAAACACACAGAGAAAAACACACACACACACACACACACACACACACACACACACACACACACACACACACACACACACACACACACACACACACATGTTCGTCTAACATCACTCATGGTGAAAAGACGTTAAATCAAAGAACGAGCGAATGAACGCATACGCGTATACACACAGATTACATTTGAAAAGAAAAAAGAGTTTTAAGAACAGAATTGAAGATAGACACTGGACAATTTATTCGTAAGCCGGATGTTGCATCAAGAGCAGACGATTAATGTATATTTATCAGCACGGATCGTTTATCGAGATCAGACATTTGGATATCATTGAGTTCTCTGTTAAGTTTTCTGACCGTATGAATTTGGTGTGTGCTAAGATTGTTAGGGAAAACTATAATTATAGGTTCACATTGGAGAGATATAAATTTTGGCCTGAGTGTGTGCGTGTGTTTGTGTGTTTGTGTGTATGTGTGTGTGTGTGTGTGTGTGTGTGTGTGTGCTTGAGAGAGAGAGAGAGAGAGGGAGTGTGTGTGTGTGTTTGTGTGTGTGTTTGTGTGTTTGTCTGTGTGTGTGTGCGTGTGTGTATTTGTGTGTGTTTGTGTGGTGTATGTGTGTGTGTTATGTGGTGTGTGTGTGTGTGTTATGTGGTGTGTGTGTGTTATGTGGTGTGTGTGTGTTTGTGTGTGTGTATGTGTGTGTGTGTGTGTGTGTGTGTGTGTGTGTGTGTGAGTGTGAGTGTGTGTGTGTGTGTGTTTGTGTGTGTGTGTGTTTATGGTGTGTGTGTGTGTGTTTGTGTGTGTGTGTGTGTGTGTGTGTGTTGTGAGTGTGAGTGTGTGTGTGTCTGTGTGTGTGTGTGTGTGTGTTTATGGTGTGTGTGTGTTGTGTGTGTGAGTGTGAGTGTGTGTGTGTCTGTGTGTGTGTGTTTGCATGTTTATGGTGTGTGTGTGTTGTGTGTGTGAGTGAGTGAATGTGTGTGTATGTATGTATGTGTGTGTGTGTGTGTGTGTATGTATGTATGTATGTATGTGTGTGTGTGTGTGTGTGTGTTTGTTTGTTTATTTGCTAATTGCAACGTTGGGAGGTGTGGAGACTACAGTAAGGGGAAAAGAGCTGGCAGCTGTGTGAGCTTGGTGGCAGGCAAGATGCTCGAAAGAGAGATGAAGGCCCAGAGTAGGACACCAGAGGGCTCTTCCGTTCTCTCTTGGTCCGCTGGCTGGGCTGAACCTGGTTGGTGCATATTATGTATCAGGTTTTCTCGTCTCCCCACCTTGCCATTGGATTTGTAAACAAGGTAACTGATGACTGGGTCCGAATGGGTCATGCAACGCGTGGACAGCCCTCCTCTGTTTAATGAAATGGCTGTCGAATGGTGTCAGGACCTTGGGAGGTGATTGTCTGGAGAATGGTGAGGCATTGGTGCTCTGGAACCCATCAAGCACCGGCTGTCATGAATACTTTTAAGTCTTTGTTGATCAGAAGAGAAAATTTCACGAAGAAGGTAACACAGAAACCGTTGTTGTATAGCGGTATTCCCCCAAATCAGGCAGATTTACTGCGCATAACACGTAATCAGGGTTTTTAGTAGAGCGCATAGAACTCAAACTTTGAGGCGAGAGCTGACCACACTCCACTGTATTCTTGCTCAGTCTGCATCTTTAGTGGGCGTGCATGCTGGATGTTTTAAAATTTCTATGTCAGCAATTGACATAATTTACAGGATCTTTATCGTGCATGTTTGATATTCTGCATGATTGTACATACAAACGGGTTTAGTTTCAGTTTCAGTTTCTCAAGATGATGTCTCCGCGCTCGGAATGAATTCCATATGCACTAACGTCACAAGTGCCATGTGATGGAGACGATCCAGAATGACCACGGCTCAAGCCTTAAGCCTGCATGTAAACCCATGAGCTGGCCAGGTCCTGAGGTTCTACCTAGATAGTTCCATAACCCTGGGGTTGTAGGGGAGTGAGGTGGCAGAGACCTCAACTTTTCCAGGGGCCAGCACCACGAGGGCAGCGCCCACCTCCTCTCCTTCGCTTCAAATTCATATTCATATTCACATTTTTTAACCAAGACTTCAGAAAGGCAAGAAGGCTAATTGGTCTTCAAGGGGTGGGACCTGGGAAATCAACCTATTTCTCCAATGTTTTTTTA
Source organism: Monoplex corrugatus (assembly GCA_030674185.1). Lineage (NCBI taxonomy): Eukaryota > Metazoa > Mollusca > Gastropoda > Littorinimorpha > Ranellidae > Monoplex > Monoplex corrugatus. The sequence goes on along the minus strand of CM060313.1, from coordinate 9,361,801 downwards.
CCAAGGCAGCCCGGCAATGCCCTGCTCTTCACGATTTTCAACTGCCGTGGGATCTTTAGCGTGCGCAGCCAGAAGGTACACGGGTCCGACTCTTTTTATCGTCCCCTTCCGAAGGACCTGACATTCAGTTCAATTTTCCGGTCAAACTGAAAAGAAAAGTCGAGACCTCCACGGGGACGAACCCTAGAGCCTCGAGTTTTAGTTATTGGCAGGCGAACGTCTGAACCATTCTGCCACTCTTCTCCCTACAACGGGTTCAGACACTGGCAGGTCTGCACACATGTTGACCAGGGAGATAGGAAAAATCATCTCCACCCTTCACCCATCTTGCGGAGGTTTCTCGGCGGATCGAACACAAGACCTTCTGATTAGAACTTTGACGTTTACCCACTTAACTACGGGGCCCATCAGGAATACGTTGAGTCTGTGTTGATCGAGTGCAAAACCTCACTCAGAAATAACATGAGATTTCCTACGAAACATACAGTTTCATTGTGCTCACCTGCGCGTGCTGTAAACGAGACAGGCTGACAACAGCAAACGCCCAGTGTCTGGAGTGTTGTTGATCGTGAAAACAGAAGCTTCATCAAATGTCAGATTACAGTTTGTCTTCAAGAAGAAGCACAGAAACGCTTTAAAGAAAGAAAAAGAAAAAAGAAAGGAGAGAGAGAGAGAGAGAGAAAGAGAGAGAGAGAAAGAGAGAGAGAGAGAGAGAGAGAGAGAGAGAGAGAGAGAGAGAGAGAGAGAGAGAGAGAAGAAAACCCAACAACTTCCGTCTGTTACATCTGAGGTAAAAGGAATCGTCAAGCCATTTTGACAATCTCCTGTTCTATAGAAACAAAATAATGACAGACATCCACTCTTGTGTTTTTTCAGACCTATTTTTTTTAGCTACGGACGTCAACAATATGGTAACAGACGATGATATAAATTCACACGTATAGGAAAAGGTAATGCTGGCGTTTGAACAACATACAATACGTAGAAACATATATGACGTTATTCTAAACAATGGCAGTTTCATTGTGAACACCAAGATTAAGTCCGTGTCATGAAGATAATCAGTTCTCTGTTGAGAAAACATCGACATAGGTAGTTGTTCTACTGAATAACAAAAATGGACAAGTAAAAGATTATTTTGCCATTCATCATCATCAGGTGCCCTGCCGCATGGCGTTGGCGATCATGGACTTCCATCTGTCTCTATCTCTCGTTGCCCCTAGCATCTCCCCCAACCTCCTCGCCCCCAGCCACTCTGCAAGTCCGTCCAGCATTTTCTCCCTGGGTCTACCCGGTGCTCTCTTTCCCTCCAGCTTTCCCGTTGTGACCAGGTGCTCCAAATCCCCTTCCTAATAGAATGGCCTATAAATGTTGCCTGTCTTTCCTAATCTTCCTTATGAGTGATCTACTTGTGTCTGCCTCCATCACGACTGTCTCGTTTGTTTTCTTTGCTGTCCATGGAACTCTCAACATTCTTCTTAGAAACCATATCTCGGCTGCCTCAATCTTGTTCTGGCTTTGCTTGTTGACTGTCCACACCTCACAACCGTACAACAGTATTGGTTCTATATAACATTCAAGAACTCTCTTCA
>CM060313.1:9340209-9352709 GCA_030674185.1 Monoplex corrugatus | reverse complement strand
GAGAGAAACAGACAGACAGAGATAGAAATAGAGATAGAGATAGAAATAGAGAGAGAGAGAGAGACAGAGAGAGAGAGAGAAAGAGACAGATATATATAAATATACAGAGAGAAACAGAGATACAGAGAGACAGAGACAAAGACAGATACAGAGAGAAAGGGGGAGAGAGATCGAGAGAGAGAGAGAGAGAGGAGAGAGAGAGAGAGACAGACAGACAGACAGACAGACAGACAGAGACACAGACAGAGACAGAGACAGACAGAGATAAAACGAAGAAATATACTGATTGCACGATTATGAATTGTTTTAGGGTAGCAAGCAATTCATCTATAAATTAAATTTGTAATGAAATGGATGCTAAAAGCTCCAACTTTGTAGTCTAATGCTTTGAACTATATTATGAGTTTGAACTGCGATTGTTTCTTTGCGGTTATCTATTTTCTGTTTATTTTGCCTGTTTATTTGTCTCTGTCCATTTTCAGACTCTTTGACTTTTTTGTTTGTTTGTTGTTTAATTGCACTGCACTTTATCGTTATTTTTACATTGATTGATTGATTGATTTGTTGACTAATTGATTGAGTGAGTGAGTGAGTGACTTTGCGGTTGTAGCTATTTTCTGTTTATTTTGTCTGTTTATTTGTCTCTGTCCATTTTCAGACTCTTTGAGTTTTTTGTTGGTTTGTTGTTTAATTGTACTGCACTTTATCGTTATTCTTACATTGATTGATTGATTGATTTGTTGACTGAGTGAGTGAGTGAGTGACTGGTTGATTGATTATGTTTTTTTAACTTAATTTTTGCATTCGAAGCAATGTTTTCTCAGAAGCGTGTATGCATACTGTTTGGTTGACAACATATAGATATATATTTCTGTATACTCTATACACATTATGTTCAGTGGGTATGCATGGTGGATATTTTCGTGGTACCGTAAGCCACCTAGGTTGTGTTTTTAATGTGGTGTTAGCCCTGATATGGTTCTGGTAGTCGGCTGGGCTAATAACAATATGAACTTGAACCTAAAGCCATCGAACACTGATTGATTGATTTGGTTCAGTTTTTACGTCGACACCCGCCTCAAGTGACATGGCCGACGGGGATAACCATCCCAGGGAAGTGGGGGAAGGGGGACTTATCTAATCGTATACTGACACCACCAGAACAACAATGATGTTAAGATGGGACAGTGAGAAGGCCAGTTCTAATGTAGCCCACCCTGGGATTCGAACCTACAACCATTAGCGTGTGAATCGAACACTGACATTGCATACAGAGTTTTTGTATGTGCGTATGTCATGTTTTGCCTGCATATCTACAAAAGAAGAGGGCATCAGCAGCACTAGCAGGTCTGCACATAATTATGTTGATGAGGAGATAAGAAAAGTTTCTGTTCTTTAGGCTGCTGGGCCATAGAAGCTCACGCCTCGCGTCTCACGCCTCATGCTTCACGCCTCACGCGTGGATAGAAAAATGAACAGACGAGGTCTCTCTTGCACGGGGGCCATACAACCCCACTCACGCTTCACGCTTCACGCTTCATGGTTCAGGGTTCACGCGTGAGCGGAGAAGTGGGACTGTTCACTTTTTTCGATGCGTGAGGTTGAAGTTCCTGGTTACCAATGGCCATTTCAATTCTCCCCACATGCAGGTGTATGACTACAAAGAAAACTTAATCGAGTTGGTCTGGGCAAGGCCCCTCCTCTGGAATCCGCGTGTGCCTGACTACAAGGACAAAGATAAAAAATCCCACAAGTTTGGGAAGACTTGGCGAAGATTCTGAACGAACCCAAAGTTAAGGAGATGATGGCATGTGCGGTGGAATTTTCCTCGTGATTCTGTAAGAAATGTTCTCGGCACCATATGCCTTGTCTCTTTCGCTTCCTCCTCCTGAGCACGAGCAAAACCAGGCGGTCTTCTTCGTCGGAAAAATCTATCTTCGGAAAAAGAAACAAACCACGAATATTGTCTCTGATCAAATGAGCAAACAGCACTGTATTCTGGCACCGTCAACACAAAACAGACGCGTGAGCAGTGAGGCGTGAGCTCCTGTGGCCCAGTGCATGAAGTGTGAGGCGTGAAGCATGAGGCGTGAGACGTGAGGCATGAGTTTCTATGGCTCAGCTTCCTTAGCCACAGACGCTACCCACTACCAAGGCAGGGTCCACCTCAAACATTCTGATTGGAAATAGGGTGTCTCAACCACATGGTTATCGGGCCAGTTACTTTATCTTTTAACATTCCAAGAGTGAGGGAGAAGAGTGGCAGAATGGTTCAGATATTCGCCTGCCAATAACTAAACTCGAGGTTCCAGGGTTCGCTCCCCGTACAGGCCTCGACCTTTCTCCTCAGTTTGATCAGAAAATCGAACTGAACGTGTAGTCCTTCGGAAGGGGACGAAAAACGAGTCGGACCCTTGTGCCTTCTGGCTGCGCACGCTAAAGATCCCATGGCAGTTGGACATCGCGATGAGCAGGGCATTGACCGGCTGCCTTGGTAAAAAACATTGGAGAGATAGGCTGATTTCTCAGGTCCCATCCCTTGAAGACCAATTAGCCTTCTTGCCTTTATGAAGTCTTGGTACAAAATTGTGAATATGAATATGAATGTGAATCGAGGGAGAGGGGATGGGCGCCGCCCTCGTGGTGCTGGCCCCGGGGAAAGCTGAGGTCTTTGCCACCTCACTCCCCTACGACCCCAGGGTTATGGAACTATCTTGGTCGGACCTCAGGACCTGGCCGGCTCGTGGGTTTATGTGCAGGCTTAAGGCTTGTGCCGTGATCATTCTGGATCTTTTCCATCACATGGCACCTGTGACGATAGTGCATATGGAATTCATTCCGAGCGCGGAGACGTCATCTTGAGAAACTGAAACTGAAACTGAAACTGAAATTGAAACTAACATCTCTAGAGACCTCCTTCGTCTTTGGAAAGGAATGAAAAAGGAACAGGAGCCAGTGTCTTACACGCTAGCACTCTAGCGCGCAAGTGGCGAGATAGCGAGTGGCGAAGGCGAGAAACACGTGTGCTATGAAACAGACGCGAGGTGGACATTGCGTTAATTAAGCCAATGCACAGCGCTTATTTCACAATAGAACACGGAGTCGCTATCTTCACTTCGCCTAAAAGATCCTCTCACTGCTACATAGCCGTACCAAGCAAATACCTAGCCATGCTTGCTGTGAGGTAGAACAAAAGAAAAAAAAAAGCAAAAAGAGCTACAACAATAACCCCCCCCCCCACCCCCGAAACGACCAACCAACCAACCAGCAAACAAACAACAGAAAGCCCTCAGCAAACAACAATAAACCCAAAACAAACAGGCAAACAAGCAACTAAATAAACAAACAAGCAGACAAACAAACAAACAAGCAAATAACCAACCAACCAACCAACCAACCAATCATCCAACAATACTCCTACCTAGCTCATCTGGGAAAAATATCTAGACTACTTAAAGTGTGAGAAACGGTCTTCAGAAAATAGTTCGAGTGTCTTAATATAAAACGAATAGAGATCACTTTGTTTAAACGCAAGGGACACGCCATCCAGAAGTTTTATGTATGTATGTATGTATGTATGTATGTATGTATGTATGTATGTATGTATGTATGTATGTATGTATGTATGTATGTATGTATATGTACGTATGTATGTATGTATGTATGTATGTATGTATGTGTGTATGTATGTATGTGTGCATGTATTTATGCATGTATGTACGTGTGTATGCATGTGTATGTATGTATGTTTGTATGTGTATGTATGTGTATGTATGTATGTATGCATGATGTATGTATGTATGTATGTATGTATGTATGTATGTATTATGTATTATGTATGTATACATTTAAGTTTGATTTGTTTATTTTTCACACCATTTCTTTACTATACAGCCCATGGCAACGACTTTTCTTGTGAAAATCTAGAACCAGCAAATTAATACATAGCCCCTACTGTGATCTTGGTTTGTTTCTTTCTGTGTCTGTCTCTCTTCCATTCTTTTCATTCTTAATATTCTGTTGAGTTCTTCACTGGTCACGTCTTGGTTTGTTTGTATTTTTCCTCGTCCGTCTCATTCTCTGTGGCCATCATTCGCTGTCGTAACACAGCGTTTTGTGATTGTCGCCAATTAGTTGAGTTCAATTTAATTTCGCCAATTAGTTGAGTTCAATTTAATATAAAGTGGAAAACGAAGTTAACGGCAAAGCTGGAGGAGCAGAGAGAAAATTAAATCGATACGGCAATTGTGTAAGAGCGGAAGTGACCCAGACAGACTTTGCAACTTGTCGACACCATTGTCTCCCTTCCTAGCCTCGCTACGATTGTCTCCCTTCCTGGACTACCCACCGTTTTGCTGTCTGTTGCCGGTACCGGGGATGATATGATGATATGATGATGAAGAAATATTACCAGGATATAGGTGACACTATCAGGGTTATACGATCAGGGCAAAGAAAAGTGATACTATCGATCTGTCAGGACTAAACATTGACATTAAGTTGTATCTGTTGCTCAAGAGATCACTGCGACTTGAAGAAGCAGCCCAGAAACCAGAAAAGAACGTTTGCGCGCGTCTTGTCTTGTTAATGTGAACGTTTCATACGTTTTCGTTGTAGTCTCATGTAAGACAACGGTGTAATTTCTTTTCTGGAGATAATAACAGACTTGACCTGTATATGTAAAACTGTACGTGCACGTGTGCGTGCGCGTGTATACATACATGTAGGTCTACGCATATGTTACGTGAAGTAGCGTTGGCACGTGTCTAAATAGTATTTACACACATATAGTCAACAGAAATAGTTCGGCGTGGCTGTAAAGATTATCGTCTTCTTTTAGTTCTATCTGAGAAGTCGATCGTCATAGTCTAGCTCTTTTCGTCTCCATCAGTTTAAAATTGGAAGTAGGGAGAGATATTAACGGCACTCAAGGACTCTTGACCTTACTACTTTACGAGTATCGTATCTCTTGTCATTGTGTCTGTCTGTCTGACTGTCTGTCTGTCTGTCTGTTCTGTCTATCTGTCTGTCTGTCTGTATCTCTATGAAAGAGGCCTTCGTCATTCACATTCGGAACTGCAGACTGGTTTTTTTTTCTCCCTCTTTTTACAAAAATCTGCTTTGGTTTTACGTGTTAAGCACTTGCACACACACAAGCACGCACGTGCGAGCGCACGCGCGCGCACACACACACGCGCACACACACACACACACACGCACTCACTCTCTCTCTCTGTCTTTCTCTTGCTCTCTGACTCACTCATTCACTCACACACACACACAATACACGCACGCACGCACACACACACACATACACACACACGCACGCACATACACATACACATACACACACGCACACATATACGCACGCACACGCACGCACGCCTTTGCACACACACATACTCACTCACTCACACACACATACACACACTTGACAACACACACATCACACACACACACATATATTTATAGATACATATACACATACACACACACATGCACACATACACACACACAAACACACATACAGATACACATACACATGCACACACATATACACAAGCATACACACACACACACACACACACACACGCACGCACGCAAACGCACGCACGCACACACACACAAGACCGTGAGTTAGGGTACCCTCAAGCCTGTTAGGTGAGTGACCCTTGACCCAAGTTGTCATCCTCTTTGTGTCACATTCAAACGTACACAGACACACGCGCGCGCGCGCGCGCGCGCGTACATACACACAAACATACAAACACACACACACGCAGTTCCAACGTATTCTCTTTTTTTTCTTAATCTTCACCAATTCCGACCCTAAAATGCCTTTGAGTTTATTTATGTGCTACTATCATACCACACAAACCACAAACCCGGGATTATTTTCAAAAAAGAAAGAAAGAAAGAAGGAAAGAAAGAATGAAATGAAAAACTGAACAAAAACTGTCAACTTGACACATACAAAAGAACATATAAATCATCGATACAATCAAACAAAGCAATCAGTACCCTCAAAAGGTCTGCTAAACAATAAGAATAGAGACCAGATATAATGAAAGATATATACGACGCAGTCATTACTCCTATATCAATTTATTGCACAGAAACACGTTTCCTCTATACAGATTATCCTTATGCAATATACAAAATTTTTAACATGTCTATTTAACAAAAGTTACCCATTGACAGAACAGATGTGAATATCGTAAGCAATTACTTGGATTGAATAGAAAAACAAAAGATATGACTCTGCAAACACAGTAACCAGAAAAACATGAACAAAGAATCAGAACGCATATTTAATACAAGCAGACAAGACAGGCACAAATTTTCGGCCAACTGGCCTTTGTCAAGATAAAGATAAAGCAGCAGTGAAGTTTTAGTCTTTTACTCCTAATTTTTGTATTTGGTGTTTGTTTGTTTGTGATCTTACGCTTAACAAAGGCCAGTTGGCAGAAAATTTGTGCCTGTCTTGTCTGGTTGTATTAAATACGCGTTTTGATTCCCTTTTCGTGTTTTTTCTGATTCCTGTTTGCTTGAACGCGGGCATTCGCACTTGTTTTGGATTTCCACGAACACTGGCAGAATTAGGACAATTTCCTATCAGTATACAAGTTATACGTGCAATATGAGTATTCTGTTCAAAATACACAGTATTAACATCAAACAATACATCTTGTGTCAGACAAATATACGTGGTAACGGTAGCTGTGTATCTATCTACAGAATACAGGCCTGGTAACCGGGCGGGAAGACTGAAGTCATGGTGATCAGTAAACAAAACATGAAATCCCCTCATGCAAAATAATAGCAAACGGCACAACCTTGAGACAGGTTGATCAGTTTGAATATCTGGGAAAGATCATCTCACCAGACGGGCAGATGCACATCAGAAATAGCAAACAGAATCGGCCATGCCAAAACAGCATTCAATAAGATGGAAAGCATTCTTACCAACAAATGCCTATCAAATTAACATCAGGAAGAGAGTTCTTGAATGTTATATAGAACCGATAATGTTATACGGTTGTGAGGCGTGAACAGTCAACACACAAAGCCAGACTAAGATTGAAGATGCCGAGATTTGGTTTCTAAGAAAAATGTTGAGAGTTCCATGGACTTTAAAGAAAACAAACGAGACAGTCTTGATGGAGGCAGACACAAGAAGATCATTGATAGGAAAGATTAAAAAAAGACAGGCGACATTTATAGGCCATTTCATGAGGAAAGGGGAATTAAAACACTTGGTCACAACAGAAAAGCTGGATGGAAAGAGAGCACCAGGTGGACCCAGGGAGAAAATATTGGACGGACTTGCAGGGTGGCTGAGGACAGAGAAGTGGAAAATGTGCTTGTGGCAACAAGGGATAGATACATATGGAGGGCTATGAACGCCAACGCCATGTGGCAGGGCACATAATGATGATGATGATGATGATGATGATGATGATGAACCGGGCGAGTGTAGCCATGTATATACAGGAGAGGGCGTAATGCTGAGTGCTACATGTAAATGCACGGATTGTATTCAGATGACAGTGAGGGTTTGATTGTCATCTGTCAACAGTTCCTCCCGTTTGCACTAGCATCAAAGGGAATAGCCGGACTGGGTGTGGGGAGAGAGAGAGAGAGAGAGACAGACAAACAGACAGAGAGAGAGATAGAAGAGAGAGAGAGAGAGAGACAGAAAACAGACAGAGAGAGAGAGAAGAGAGAGAGAGAGAGACAGACAGACAGAGAGAGAGAGAGAGAGAGAAAGAGAGAGAGAGACAGACAGACAGACAAATAGACAGACAGACAGACAGACAGAGAAGAGAGAGAGACAGACAGAGACAGAGAGAAAGAGAAAGAGAGAGAGAGAGAGACAGATAGACAAACAGACAGACAGACGGACAGAGAGAGAGAAGAGAGAGAGAGAGAGAGAGAGAGAGAGAAAGAGACAGAGACAGAGAGAGGGGGCGGGGCGGGTCCATAAATTTGCATTCGTTTACACTCTCGTCTCTCTTTCTCTCTCATGCTATGTATGGACTTAGTGGTTGGCTAGTCTGTTAGTAACGTGAACTGAACTGAATTATGTCTGTCTGTATGCCTCTGTCTCCGTCTGTTTCTCTATCTCTGTCTCTGTCTCTCTCTGTCTCTCTCTGTCTGTCTGTCTCTCTCACTCTCTACTGCCCCCTCTCTCTCTTTCTCTCTCTCCAGCCCTCTGTCTCGCTCTCTGTCTCTGTCTCTCTCTCTCTCTCTGTCTCTGTCTCTGTCCCTTTCTTTCTGTCTCTCTCTCTGTCTCTGTTTGTCTGTCTGTCACTCTTTGTCTCTCTGTCTCCGACAGTCTGTCTGTCTGTTGTCTGTCTGATATCTGTCTGTCTGTCTCTGTCTCTCTGTCTCTCTCTCTCTCTCCTGCCCTATATGTCTCTTCCTCTCCTGTCCTCTCTCTCTGGCCCTTTCTCTCTCCCTCCACCTCTCTCTCTATCTCTCTCCAGCCCTCTATCTCTCTATCTTTCTCTCTCCCCCCCCCCCTTTCTCTCTATCAGTCAATCAATCTCATCATTTCATTCTTTCTGTAGCACTTGAATTCATATCTTGCTGTTCATGACAACATTCCACCCTCATCCCTTTGTCCCCGTTCCTGCTTTTCTCTGTGATCCTCTTTAACCCTTTGACTCCCGCGCCCTATCCACCAACAGCAAAAACTTAACCCCTTGACTCCCGTACCTTATCCACCAACAGCAAAAACTTAACCCTTTGACTTCCTCACCCTATCCACCAGCTTTTTGAGGGAGTCAAAGGGTTAAGTGTTTACTTTGCTACATGGTTGACGATGCAAGATGCTGATGGTCAGGGCGCGGGAGTCAAAGGGTTAAGTAGCTTCTTGATCCGTCTCATCCTCTATCTGTTAATCTCTTTGGTTTCACTTCTATAATTCCTTTCTATCTCACTTCCCCCCCCCCCCTCTCTCTCTCTCTCTCCGGCTTTATCATTCTAGATCTCTGTCTGTGTCTCTTTCTTTTTGTCTCTGTGTGATCTTCCCAATGTCTATTATCTCCTTTCGGTTTATTGTGGTGGTAGTGGTGAAGCTTTTATTCTTTCTCTGTCTCTCTCTCTTTCTCTCTCTCTCTCTCTCTCATTCTCTCTCTTTCTGTCATTCTCTGTCTGTCTCTCTTTCTTTCTCCCTTTCTCATTCTCTCTCTCTTTCTCTCTCTCTCTCTCTCTCTTTCTCAGTCTCTCCCGTTCGTTCTCACTCTCTCTGATTCTCTCTCTCTCGCTTTCACAATCTCTCTCTCTCTCTTTCTCTCTCTCTCTCTCTCTTCTCTCTCTCTCTTTGTCTCTGTCTGATCTCCCCAGTGTCTATTATCTCTTTTCCATTTATGGTAGTGTTGATGGTGAAGCTTTTATTCTCTCTCTCTCTCTCTCTCTTTCTGTCTGTCTGTCTCTCTTTCTCTCTCCCTCTTTCTCTCTGTCTGTCTCATTCTCTCTCTTCTCATTCTCTCTCTTTCTCATTCTCTCTCTCTCTCTCATTCTCTGTCTCTCTGTCTCTCTCTGTCTTTCTCTCTCTCTCTCTTTCTCAATCTCTCTCTCTCTCTTTACCTCCCTCCCCGTTACCTTCCGTCCCCCTTCTCAAAGTGAGTGAGGACTGTGTATGTTGCCTTCTGTATAATGGCAACTTAACGGACCATTTAAGTCTGCTAACGAGGACTGATGGCCCCACAGTCACGTGTCATCAATACACCAATCACAGATGTTATGCAAACACTGTCAGGACTGGGCCATGGTGCCAGAGGAAACGGGGGTGAAGATGGGGGGGGGGGGGGTAGGGGGATGGGGGTCAGAGAGAGAGAGAGAGAGAGAGAGAGAGAGAGAGAGATAACAATGACAATGACAATAACGATATTATATTTGAGTGACTGCTAATGTTTAACCCATTGACTCTCGCACCCTATCCACCAACTGGAAAAACTTAACCCTTTGATTCCCTCACCCTGTGCACCATCTTCCTGCAGGAAGCTGGTGGACTGGGAGAGGCAGTCAAAGGGTTACATTTTTGCTATGCTAATATGGTTGATAATGCAGGATGCTGATGGACAGGCTGCAGGAGTCAAAGGGTTAAGCGAAATGGAACCTGAAATACTTCAAATAGAATTAGAACACGCTATTAGGCAAGTCTAACGTGTCTTGTCTTTGTTTTGTTATAGTAAGTCAGTGGCCTGATTCTGTTTCGTGTGTTTCTGATGCTTAATTTGCCAACAATAGAAGTGTATATCTGTCTAGAACTACAATGTACTGAAAAGGAAAGACATCAATATATCAATAACATGACACAGTAACAGAATTAACAGTAACAACTTTTACTGTCGTTTGAAATAGACGGAAAAAGAGACGTGGGTAAGGAAATGGTAACAGTAATTAACTTATCTGTGTGTGTGTGGTGTGTGTGTGTGTGTGTGTGTGTGTGTGTGTGTGTGTGTGTGTGTGTGTGTGTGTGTGTGTGTGTGTGTGTGTGTGTGTGTGTGTGTGTGTGTGTGTGTGTGTGTGCGCGCGTGTGTGTGTTTCGTTCGTTCTTTAATTTAACGTCTTTTCCGTTTGTTATGCAAACACTGTCAGGACTGACAGTGTGTTTGTGTGTGTGTGTGTGTGTGTGTTTGTGTGTTGTGTGTGTGTGTGTGTGTGTGTGCGCGCGCGCGTGTGTGGTGTGTGTGTGTGTTGATGATACACTTTTATTGTCAGACTCTAGGAGAGGTTTACAAAAATCTCTAGATACTCTACATGATTATTGTACACGTTGGAAACTTGAAGTTAATGAAAATACAACCAAGGTGATGGTTTTTGAACATTTGAGTACTCTATCGTAAGACAATGTCAAATAATGTTTTTATTTTTCCTGTTATACTAAGTTCTTTCCGCTTCTTGCTATGTGATAATCCTGTTGGGTTCTCATTTCTTTGCTTTTATCCTTCATGCCCCAGCAGGGGTTGAAGAATCTGTTAAACAACGTTCAATTGTCAGTGTTCAATGTGTATGTGTGTAAGAGAGAGAGAGACAAACAGAAACACACAAAGAGAGAGAGAGAGAGGGAGAGCTGGCTACAGAGAGTGAGAGAGCTGGTTAGATAGAGAGAAAGAAAGTAAGAGAGAGAGAAGGAGAGAGCTGGCTAGAGAGAGAGAGAGAGAGAGAGAGAGAGCTGGTTAGAGAGAGAGAGAAAGAAAGAAAGAGAGAGAGAAGGAGGGAGCTGGCTAGAGAGAGAGAGAGAGAGAGAGAGAGAGAGAGAGAGAAAGAGAGAGAGCTGGCTAGAGAGAGAGAAAGAAAGAGAGAAAGAAGAGAGAGAGAGAGAGCGAGAGAGAGAGAGAGAGAGAGAGAGAGAGAGAGAGAGAGAGAGAGAGAGATTGTTTTTTATTTTTCCTATAGTATCTTTTCTCTTGTTTTCTTTTCTTTTCTTTCTTTCTTTCTTTCTTTCTTTCTTTTTTTCTTTCTTTTTTTCCTTTTCCTTTTTTTCTTTCTTTCTTTTTTTCTTTCTTTTTTTCCTTTTCCTTTTCTTTCTTTCTTTTTGAACACTACCATTTCTCTTCTTCTCTCCGTTTCGTTCTCTCCCTTTCTCACTTTTTCCGACCCCTCCGTTCCTCCCCCTTCCCCTCCCCCTTTCCCTCCCAATGGACAATACCCGCCTAACGGACCACTTACCTCGTTAACGTGGACTGATGAGTCACATGACACCCGGTTCTCATCAACACGCCAATTACCACCACTTGACTAAATCAGTACAAACCCATTCTATGGCGCCCTGTTGAGCACCAAATGGAAAGAACTTTTTTGTATTCGTGCTAATGCGTTAGAAGGGGAAGCTGCTTTTTTGTAATATATACTACACGTCATTATTGAAGGGCCAGGAACGTTTTTGAGTCAATTTTTGAAAGGAGAAATAACCTATTTTCTCTTACTCTTTTCTCCAATTCGTTGCCGTAACTGAATGGATAAGAGCTCAGACAACATTGCAGTTTCCTTTTGGCACGTGTTTGGGGATTTGCCGATTTGCAATGGGCGGCCCAAGGAAGACAATTTCCACACGAAATTGTCGAATCTTCAGCAGGGTCTCTCTGACGACGCAGGCAAGGTAGCGACAAAATTCGCTTTGCACGTGCAAGGCAAGCCCTTTTTGAACACTACTCCAGCCAAAGTTGCCCGCAGACGAGGATAAAAAGGACCCGTTCTTGGTTCGTTTTAACCATGCTTGCAAGACGACGGATGACGGATGAGCAGCGGGGGAGAGCCCTCGCTCTGCTTGATGAAGGCCTAGCGCAGCGGGAAGTTGCTAGACGACTTGAAGTGTCGCATTCCACAATCCAGAGACTGCTGGAGCGCTTCAATGAGACTGGAGCAGTCCAGGAAAGGCGTCACACGGGTCGACCCAGAGTAACGACAAGACAGCAAGACCGCTACCTTGCCCTCTCCGTCCTGAGGGAAAGGGCATCCACTGCGGTGACCTTGAGGGGTCAGCTGAG
>CM060313.1:9332709-9335209 GCA_030674185.1 Monoplex corrugatus | reverse complement strand
AACAGGTTATAGCCCTGATATGGCCCTACGTAGTCGGCTGGGCTTTAAACAAAAATAACAATAACAATAACAGCGTTGTTGTGGATGCGTGTATGGATGTTTGTAAGCCCCCAAAGTGAACAGCGGCACTGTGAGAGGACAGCAATGCGCACTCCCTCAAGGAACAGACCAAGTTCCAGCCAGCACGCGCTGTCAGCCGATTCCCACCACTGCCCTCTGTCCAAAGCTCAGTGATGTGTACCAGATGGTGAATGTTAATGTACTTACCGGTGTGTGGGCTAAAGTTCCTGACCAATGCACAAAATGGCCTTGACCCAGGTGTCATTGGTATGGATTAAGCAGACGATGCCATGGTATACATTCGTTCATCCATCGGGGGGCGGATGAATTATTGTGTTTCATTACAGAGATCGTTATTTCTTTTCGAACATCCCAACTTCACAGTGGGTGTTACACTCAGTGCATGAATTACAATATATATGACAGACAGACAGACGGACTGACAGACAGACAGACAGACTGACAGACAGGCAGACAGGCAGACAGACAGACAGACAGACAGGCAGACAGACAGACAGACAGACAGAAGACAGACAGACAGACAGACAGATAGATAGACAGACTTCTCCCTGACGTCAATATAAAATTGATTGATTGATTGATTTGGTTCAGTTTTTACGTCGATACCCACCTCAGGTGATATGGCCGACGGGCATAACCATCCCAAGGAAGTGGGGGAAGGGGGACTTATCTAATCCTATACTGACACCACCAGAACAACAATGATGTTAAGATGGGACAGTGAGAAGGCTAGTTTTAATGTAGCTCCCCCCCCCCCCCCGGGATTCGAACCAACAACCATTAGCATGTGAATCCGACGCCAAACCAACAGAGCTACCGAGGCCCGGTAAACTAATCCCTCCCCCCCCCCTTTTTTTTTTTTTTATCTTAAAAGGGAAATTGAAAAAAGACAAAACACTGGCACACGTGCTGGTCATTCTTCTACATGATAATTACTACGTGTGAAAAAGAACCAACGACATTCTCTAATCATACTTAAAAACCCCACTGGTGGCTTGGCTACGGTTTTATACATCAACTTCCACGGACATTCGTCCGTTCGTCCGTTCAGTTTAAAAATTCTACCACACATAGTGAATGCGAGGAGCAACGTAAAAAAAAATTTACTTGAAGCCTTAAAAAATTATAGTCACCGCCTTTGACGGGTTGAGGTGGAGAGTTTGATGGAACTAATCCCGCTGAGACTAAAACCATTGTTTCATGCATGAGAAGTTTTGAACCCTTTGACTCCCGCACCCCTGCTCACCAGCATCCTGCGTTATCAACCATGTTAACAAAAACAAAACGTTAACTGTTTGACTCCCTCAGCCTATTCACCAGCTTCCTGCAGAAAGCTGGTGGATACGGTGAGGGAGTGAAAGGGTTAACTTTTTGCAGTTGATGGACAGGGTGCGGAAGTCAAAGAGTTAAGCCAGCTGCTGTGCCACTCGGACTAAAACCCGAATTGTTTAATTTTGTCAGTGGTCTCTTTCGGAGTATCTGTGTTGAAGTGTCCAGAAGCATACATATATTTGTGAGGTTCTTAATACCGTATTCCTGTTATTATATCTCTTGGAATATCAACGCACACAGACATACATATTCATACATATTACTGTTACAAAATCTCTTGGAATATCAACGCACACAGACATACATATTCATATATATTACTGTTACAAAATCTCTTGTAATATCAACGCACACAGACATACATATTCATATATATTACTGTTACAAAATCTCTTGGAATATCAACGTACACAGACATACATATTCATATATATTACTGTTACAAAATCTCTTGGAATATCAACGCACACAGACATACATATTCATATATATTACTGTTACAAAATCTCTTGGAATATCAACGCACACAGACATACATATTCATTATATTACTGTTACAAAATCTCTTGGAATATCAACGTACACAGACATACATATTCATAATTTTCATAATTTAGATTGCATAAATGTGTCAAACACCAATGAACTGAAACAGCTTTCAGTTAGCGAATTCTTCAGTTTTAAGTCAGTGCAGTTTGACATTCAAACCCAGTGACGTCCATGTTGTTGAATACGTCCCTTTGTTTCAGTTTCAGTTTTTGTTTCTCAAGATGTCGCCTCCGTGCTCGGAACGAATTCCATATGCACTGACCATGTGTATGGTGATCATGGCACATGCCTCAAACCTGCAAATAAACTCATGAGCTGGCCAGGTGCTGAGGTCCTACCTAGCTTATGTTTTACCTAGTCTATATGTTATACTGGTATTGTATCAGCCTATCACTGTAATAACCTTGGTTATATGTAAATGACACGTGTATCTGTATCTTCAGAAAAAGGGAGATATATACATAAAATAAATGAAAAATAATTAAAGGTCTGAATCATAACAGAACTAGCTATTCTGTATCAACTCGTCTTGCATACC
>CM060313.1:9305209-9330209 GCA_030674185.1 Monoplex corrugatus | reverse complement strand
CAGGGACTCATGCTGACGAACACACACACACACAAAACACACACACACACACACACAACACCCACACAACCACACACTCACACACAACCACACACACACACACACACACACAAACAGATATACTGATAAAGCATACAAAACAGTAGTTCCTCGCACGACCCATGAGCACAGTACAGAGAATAGAGCGAAAAGGAGTGAGAGAAGAAAAGGGCGAAATTAATGGCCTGTTAGTAACAGTATTGTTTGAAGAGATGCGTAGCTTTCGGGGGGCTCTCGAAACGGAGGACAAACATTACATGATACATTTTAGGTGTTGTCTTAACCCTTTGACTCCAGCACCCTAACCATAGGCATCCTGTATTGCCAACCACGCTAGCAAAGCAAAAACTTAACCCTTTGGTTCCCTCACCCTATCCACCAGCTTCCTGCAGGAAGCTGGTGGATAGGGTGAGGGAATCAAAGGGTTAAGTTTTTTGCATTTGGAGTACAGGATTCGGGAGTCAAAAGGTTAAAAGAGAAGTGGTGGTCTGTCAGTTTCGACAATGACAACTATGTTCAGGGGAGTGAACTCAAAAGGTTGACTGTATACAGTCCAAGGCGGGAAGGGCAAAAACATCCACAATGGGGGGCGGGGAAACAGGTCTGAGTTGTCTTCAATGGTGTGTTAGTCCGAGCAGGGCAGGACATGAGAGTGGCTCAAATGAAAGTAGTCCCAGAGGGATTTGTCCTTGTGGAATCAGTCCTCGTGGGATTAGTCTCAGTGAGATTTGGTCCTAGTGGGATTAATCCCAGTGGGATTAGTCCTAGTGGGGTTAGTCTTAGTGGATTAGTCCTAGTGGGATTAGTTTCAGCAGAATCAATCAGTCCTAGTGGGATTAGTCCCAGTTGATTAGTCCATGGATGTCCGTGGGATTTAGTCCTAGTGGATTAGTCCTATGAATAGTAAGTGGATTTAGTTCTATTGGGATTAGTCCCTGTGGATTAGTCATAGTGGGATTAGTCCTAGTGGATTTAGTCCTAATAGGATTAGTCCCAGTGGATTTTAGTCCTGGTGGGATTAGTCCTGGTGGGATTAGTCCCAATCAATCCAATGGGCTCAGACCCACAGAAGGTAAAGGTGGTCTGTCAGGTTTGACAATGACAACTATGTGCAGGGGAGAGAAACTGGAAGGTGACTGTAGAGTCCAAGGCGTGAATGGCAAAGACGTCCGCAATGGAGGCAGGGAAACTGGCCTGGAGGTCTGGTGCTTCTACTGCTGCCTTCCTTTTATGCACGGGGCCTCAGTGATGCTGTCAGATGTTGGCCTTGAGGACACTCTTTTGCAAATGATGAGTCTTTGAGGGTAGGGATGAGAGTTCCATCGTCGTGCACAGAAGGAGAATGAACGCCGGCCGGGCATTTTAGTCTTTACGCGTTACCAGAGAGCGCCAACACCGAAGGTTCTTTGCAAACGCAGGGGTCTTGTTAGTACCTTGGATATGTGCAAACGCAGGGGTCCTGTTAGTACCTTGGATATGTGCAAACGCAGGGGTCCTGTTAGTATACCCTTATGATGTATGAGCAAACGCAGGGGTCCTATTAGTACCTTGGATTGGCAAACCAGGGGTCCTATTAGTACCTTGGATATGTGCAAACGCAGGGGTCCTGTTAGTACCTTGGATATGTGCAAACGCAGGGGTCCTTGATTACACCATCATTAGTACCTTGGATATGTGCAAACGCAGGGTCTGTTAGTACCTTGGATGTGTGCAAACGCAGGGGTCCTGTTAGTACCTTGGATATGTTTGCTTAGATCAAGTGATACCGGTAGTTTGTAGTTTGTTCAAGAGGAATTCACTGCACTCGGAAAACTCCATATGCGCTCCACCCAAAATTGCCAGCAATAATCTGACAGACTTCCGATGCCTGCGCAAAACCCTAAGCACTGGCAAGGTCTTGTAATGGGGAAAGGGGGAAGAGGGACATATGAACATAATTAAGCTGACACACCAGAATTATGTAAACATTAAGATGGGCAGCATACAGGCCAGTTTTTAATGTTGCGGGCTGGGATTGAACTCAAGATTATTAGATATTCAGTCCATGGCTCTCGGCCAACTAGCCCGCGTTTTGGGGTCGCCGGCAACATCGTGCAGTTGCCGATCTTTCTTGTTCATGTGTCTGACGCAGACCAGATTGATTGACAGTATATTGTCACGAATCAGCCAGAGAGGAGAACAAAAGCTTTCCTTGTCTGTCTGTCTGCGGGGATGTGTGTGGAGTTGGGTATCAGTGCACTTAGGTATCAAGCACAGCGAACTGAAGAGTGTTTAAAGTATAGGTGTAAAAGTTTATAAAGGTCTTCTTCTTCTTGTTCTTCTGTTCTCTTCTGTCTTCTTCTTCTTGTTCTTTCTCTTCTTCTTTTTCGTCTTTTCCTTCTTCTTCTTCTTTTCCTTCTTCTTCTTCTTTTTCGTCTTTTCCTTCTTCTTCTTCTTTTCCTTCTTCTTCTTCTTTTTCGTCTTTTCCTTCTTCTTCTTCTTTCTTTTTCCTCCTCTTTCTCCTCCTCCTCCTCTTCTTCCTCCTCTTCCTCCTTCTTCATCTTTTCCTTCTTCTTTTTTACCTTTTCCACCTCCTCCTCTTTCTTCTTCTCTTCTTCTTTCGCATTTTCGCATTCTTCTCGCATTCTTCGCATTCTTCTTCTTGTTCTTGTTCTTGAGGAAACCAAAGACTTGATACTTCTCAGGAAATTATAAATCTTTTTCATATTGCTTTCATTGCATCTTTACGACCTTGGGTTCAAAACAAAAGAAAGTCTTCGCTTGTACCTGGTGTTTTCATACAACGCAAAAGGAAATGAAGCCACGTAACAGTTAATATATTGCTTGTTCTTTTACAGTATAGAATCAGTATCTTGTGCATGATACATACTCGATCTGAAAACTGACTCTTCTATACCAGCGAAAGAAATAAAGATCATATCACCAGTTTATTATTCAACAATGAATTCCTTTCTTGAATGTTTCTCTCTCTCTCTGTCTTTTCTCTTCTCTCTCTGTCTCTCTGTCTCTCTTTCTGTCTGTCTGTCTGTCTCTCTCTCTCCCACCCCCTGCCTATATTGCTAATAAGGTTCTGTCCTTTTAATACATTTGTACGTCCTCTAAAACCACAGGACATCATCGTATATTCAGCACAATTTATTTTTTCTTCTGTTCATGGGAAGTGAAGTAAAACCCTGTCGCATTCAATAACTGGTCTAAAAGACGAAAGCAGGGGTAAGGGTTTGGTTAAATAAGTGGGTTATGTGTTGGCGTTAATTGGCACATTTTTGTATAAAATAACGATAAACTTAAAAGCCATGTAAAACCCTTTTTTGAAGTTGTCTTGTATCTCTTTTCACCTGTCTGTCTGTCTATCTGTCTGTCTGTTTATCTATCTATCTATCTGTCTGTTGTCTGTCTGTCTGTCTGTCCGTCCGTCCGTCTGTCTGTATGTCCATCCATCCATCCGTCCGTCCGTCCGTCCGTCCGTCCATCCATCCATCCGTCTGTCCGTCCATCTGTCCGTCCATCTATCTATCTATCTATTTATTTATCTATCTATCTATCTATCTATCTATCTATCTATCTATCTGTCTGTCTGTCTTTCTATCTATCTATCTGTCTATCTATCTATCTGTCTGTCTATCTGTCTGTCTGTCAGTCTATCTATCTATCTATCTATCTGTCTGTCTATCTATCTATCTATCTGTCTGTCTATCTATCTATCTATCTATCTATCTGTCTGTCTATCTATATCTATCTATCTATATCTATCTATGTATCTGTCTGTCTGTCTGTCTGTCTGTCTGTCTATCTATCTATCTATCTGATTAAGGGCTGTTTGGATGATTTGTGTGGTAAGTAGGAGTAGCCGTGGCGGAATTTGTTTGAAATATTACATACACATTTTTCTTTTATTTACAGGAATAAGAGAGAAAAGTAACAGAAGAAAGTGGGAATATAATTTCCACCCCATACTCCTTAAAGAAAAAGGTTGGTAGCGTTTGTATAGTTTTTCTTTACGCCTCAAAATGTATTCAATTAATTTTCAAAGAAGCTTTGTCATTGCTGTGATTTTTATGTCTTGGATTTGGTGATCATAAACATTTTGCTTTATTGTGCATGTATGTGTGAGCGCCAGTGAGTGCTTGCTTGCGTGCGCGCTTGCGCGCATGTTTGTGTATGTTTGAGAGTGTATGTGTTTTAGTGTGTGTATGTGTGTATGTGTATGTGTGTGTGTGTGTGTGTGTGTGTGTGTGTGTGTGTGTGTGTGTGTGTGTGTGTGTGTGTGTGTGTGTGTGTGTGTGTGTATGTATGTGCGTGTACGTGTTTGTGTATGTGTGTGTCTTGGTGGGTAGGTGGGTGAGTGTGTTGTGTGTTTTTTTGTGCGTGTGTATGTGTGTGTATGTGTATGTGTGTGTATGTGTGTGTGCGTGTGTGTGTATGTTGTGTGTGTGTGTGTGTGTTGTGTGTGTGTGTTGTGTGCGTTTGTATGTGTATGTGTATGTGCGTGTGTGTGTGCGTGTGCGCGCGCGCGTTTAACAAAGGCCATTTGGCCGAAACTTGCACCTGTCTTGTTGCATCGACTGGAATGATAAAGATACACGTATGAATGCACTATTTTGATACGTAGCTGGTCGTGGTTTATTTGATCGCTTGCAGTCGCCAGGGTTTAGACTGTGGGCATGCATCGTTAGACTGCTCGGAGAATCTAACAGTGAAATTCAGCCTTAATCAGGAACCAGAGAAAACACGAAAACAGAACCAGAACGCGTATTTAATACAACCAAACAAGACAGGCGCAATTTTTAGGCCAACTGGCCTTTGTCAAACGTAAACGTAAGATCACAAACGAAGTAACACCAAATACAAAAATTAAAAGAAAAAGACTTAAAAAAACCCTCTCCCCAGTTCTTACGCTTACTCACGAACATATTTTGATTTTATCTCAGTTCTTTTCTCTCACACTGGACGAAGCAGCAGGGAAGTTTCAGTCTTTTTCTCCTAATTTTTGTATTTGGTGTTTATTCGTTTGTGATCTTACGTTTACGCTTGACAAAAAATTTGCGCCTGTCATGTCTGATGACAGACGATCTGACCAGTTTGTATGTTGGGAGAGGGGGGGGGGGGGGGGGGGCTAAAACTGAACTCCAGACATCAGATTTCTTGGACGAAGCAGCAGGGAAGTTTCTGTCTTTTCCCCCCTAATATTTGTATTTGGTGTTTGTTCGTATGTGGTTTTGCGTTTACGCTGGCCTTTGCCGACAATTTGCGCCTGTCTTGTCTGGTTGTATGAAACACGCGCTCTGATTCTATTTTCGTGGTTTGTTGTTGTTGTTGTTGTTGTTTTGTTTTTATTTGTTGTTGTTGTATCTTTTCATTTTTTATTCTATTTTAGTTTGTTTGTTTGTTCCTGTTTGTTGAACGGGGGTAGTTTTGGGTTTCAGCCTTAATCAACCCTTCAATACCCTCAGCCTAGTTACCAGTTTCCGATCGCAACCTGGTGGAAAAACTGAGAGTGTCAAAGGGTTAAGTTACGAGCGAAACGCTCGTGGTGTAAATGGTGGGTGGGTGGTGGGTGGGAGGATAAGAGACAAGGCCCGTTTAGTCGTGCAGTAATAAAGACAGTCTCCCTCAGCGGGCTTTATAGCTTCCGCCCCTCACAAGCACTGCGGTCTCAATAGCTCAGTGGGTTGAGCGTCGTCGGATTCACATGCTAATGGTTGTTGTGGGTTCGAATCACTGCGCTACATTAAAACTTTCTTTCTTTACATAATTGCCGTCCTGGTGGTGTCGGTGCATGATTTAGTGTGGTGTCGGTGTAAGTTTAGTGTCGGTGTGTGATTAGTGTCGGTGTAAGATTAGTGTGATGTCAGTATAAGATTAGTGTGGTGTTAGTGTAAGATTAGTGTGGTGTTGGTGTAAGAGTAGTGTCGGTGTAAGAGTAGTATCGGTGTAAGAGTAGCGTCTGGTGTATAATTAGTGTGGTGTCGGACTAAGAGTAGTGTCAATGTAAGAATAGTGTCTGGTGTGAAATTAGTGTGGTGTTGGTGTAGAGTAGTGTGGGGTAAGATAGTGTCGGTGTAAGAGTAGTGTTGGGGGGTAACAGTAGTGTCGGTGTAAGAGTAGTGTCGATGTACGAGTTGTGTCGACGTAAGAGTGGCGTTGGTGTAAGAGTAGTGTTGGTAAGATCAGTGTCGGTATAAGAGTAGTGTTGGTGTAAGATAGTGTCGGTGTAAGGGTAATGTTAGGGGTAAGATCAGTGTCGGTGTAAGAGTTGTGTCGATGTAAGAATTTTTATAGTGTAGGTTGTTGTGTAAGAGTAGTGTTTGTGTAAGAGTAGGTTTGCGTAAGATAGTTTGTGTAAGATTAGTATCGGTGTGAGAGTAGTGTCGGTGCAAGAGTAGTGTGGCGCAAGAGTAGTGTCGGTGTAAGAGTAGTGTGGTGTAAGATTAGTGTCGGTGTAAGATCAGTGTCTGTGTAAGATTAGTGTCGGTGTAAGAGTAGTGTCTGTGTAAGATTAGTGTCTGTAAGATTAGTGTCTGTGTAAGATCAGTGTCTGTGTAAGATTAGTGTCGGTGTAAGAGTAGTGTCTGTGTAAGATCAGTGTCTGTGTAAGATGCACTGCACTGTAATAAAACTTGCTTTCTTTACACAATTGCTATCCTGCTGGTGTCGGTGTGAAATTACATAAGTTGCCCCTTCTCCTTACTTCCCGGGGATGGTTATCCCCATCGGCCAGAGCACTGCTGACGTAAAACTGAGCCAGATCAATCAATCGATCATGATTACTTCAGTGTGTGTGGCCTTGTGGTTGAAGCACCTCATTATTAAGCGAGACACCTGGGTTCAAATCACAGAGTGGACAGGGATTTTTCCTTCTCACTCCACAAGATCTAAGTGGTAGTAAAAGTGCTAGTCTTTTGAATGAGACGATCAACCGAAAAGTGGTGTGTGCAGTGAATCACGCAATCAGCGCACGTTATGGATTCTCTGGCAACAACAGAGTTCTCTCTCTGGCAAAATTTACAGAAAAATCTACTTTCATAGGTAAACAGATATACACGCATACATGATAATAAAAAAAAAAAGAAAAATGGGTGGCGTTGCACACACACACACACACACACGCAACACACACACACACACACACACACACACACACACACACACACACACACACACACACACAAGCACACACACACACAAGCACACACACCACACACACACGCGCACACACACACACACACAGCACACACAACACACAAGCACACACGCGCACACACACACGCACACACACACACACACACACACTCACACACACACACGCACACACACACACACAGCACACACACACACACACACACACACACACACACACAGCCACACACACACACACCACACACACACACACACACACAAGCACACACACACACAACACACACACGCACACACACACCACACACACACACACACACACACACAAAACACGCACACACACACACGCACCACACACACTCACACACAGCACACACACACACGACAACACACACAATAACACGCACATACATACAGACATCACATGACGATCAAACACACCTCGATTCAGTGTAGCAGCGTGCACACACACACGCGCGTGAGCGTGCACACACCACACACAGACACACGGACACACACATACCCACACCACCCACCCACCCACCCACCCACACACACACACACACACACACACACACACACACACACACACGTTCATTTGCTCGACTCCTACCTAAGTCTCTAATTCTATCTTCCTAAGAAAACAACAACAAACAAACAAACGAACAAACAAACAAACAAAAACCCCACACAACAAATGTTACTCCTTGATCTCTTATTGCATCATGCCTTACATGACTGATTCATTGACATAGTCCTTTTCCAGTATTTTCAGTTGTAGGCAGATATGTAAATTAGCAAGGACACGTTTGAGAAATGACCCTCAGCTAATAACTTGTGTCGTTAGGAAATAATGTATCATTGTCCATGTCATTGTCACTCCCCACGTGACCGCTCCCTCTCCATAAATCATCGTCTTCACATTTTTCGTTCTCACGAGCGCCAAGATTTACATATCTATAAACAGCGTGACGTACAAACCTGTTTCTGTGCATGCGTCTTGTGTGAGATGTTTGACACAGACAGCCATATCATCATTAACCCTTGGACTCCCGCACCCTATCCAACATTTACAAAAACTTAATCCTTTGACTCCCTCACCCTATCCACCAGCTTCCTGCAGGAAGCTGGTGGATAGGGTGAGGAAGTCAAAGGGTGAAGGTTTCGCTTTGCTAGCGTGGTTTTGACAATGCAGGATGCTAGTGGACAGGGACAGGGACAGGACAGAGACAGAGACCTTTACCTGTATAACCAACACCAAAAACAAGTCACTCCCTCCCTCCTTCAGGGTGGACAGGGTGTGGGAGTCAAAGAGTTACCTATCACTTCTCTCTCCCCCACCCTCCCCCTCTTGTTCGTTTGTAATGCTTCCTTTCCTTTGTTTGTATCTTGTAATTTATGTTTAGACAGTTCATATTGATTGTATCTTTTATGTCTTAATTCTTACGCTATATGTGTAGTGTAGGCAGGACTAGCTGTAAGACAGGCCCTGTGGGATCTAACACTACTATCCTTGAGAAATGAAAATATGGTCTTCTTCAATCCGAAAGAAACGTAAAGCACTGATCAATGATTCACCAGTAACCCTTTGACACCCGCACCCTGTCCACCAGCATTCTGCATTGTCAACCATGCCAGCAAAGCAGAACCTTAATTCTTTGACTCCCTCACCCTATCCACCAGCTTCGTACAGAAAGGTTCTGACAGTTATCTGATTTTACGTTTTTATCGACATATTCTCAGTATTTATTGGATAATCTTAATAAAGGGGCCCAGTGGTATCTTTAGTGCAGAGAGAGATAGACAGACAGAGAGAGAGAAAGAGAGAGAGAGAGAGAGACAGACAGACGGACAGACAGACAGACAGACAGACAGAGTCACAGAAAGAGATAGACAGAGACAGAGACAAGAGAAGAGAGAGAGAGAGATAGAAAGAGACAGACAGACAGAGGCAGAGGGAGACAGAGAGAGAGAGAGAGAGAGAGAGAGAGAGAGAGACAGAGACAGAGACAGAGAGAGAGACAGAGAGAGACAGAAACAGAGAGAGAGAGACAAACAGATAGAGAGACAGACAGAGAAACAGAGAGAGAGAGAAAGAGAGACATGCACACGCACACAGAGAGAGAGAGAGAGGAGAGAGAGAGAGAGAGAGAGAGAGAGAGAGAGACAGACAGACAGAGAGACAGACAGACAGAGAGACAGAGAAAGAGACAGAGAGAGAGACACACACAGACAGAGACAGAGACAGACAGAAACAGAGACACAGACACAGACAGACAGAGGCAGACAGAGAGAACTTTACCTGTACAACCAACACCACAGACAAGTCACCCCCTACCTCTCAGGCTGTTTTATGGTTTCCGCCGTTCACACGATCACTGATCGCCATGATTGTAATCTACAGGCCAGGCCCCTGTTATCTGCCTGCAAGTGTGTTTGTGTACAACAAGTCCCTTATCGTCGCCCGGAGTGTAACGAAGGTGCTTCACCTCCCCCTCCCCTCAAACCCCCACCCACCCCCACCTCCGCACCATATGCAACAGTGGTCCATTACCTCCCTTGCTTGATAACACAGGGGTCGTGAGTTGAATGACATCCTGTTTCGTCCTTTTCCAGTAGTTTGCGTTTGTCTGAGTTTTTAAGACTGTACACTTTAAACAGAGAGAGGGTATCGTTTTGTCTTACACCCTTGTGCCAGTTTACGTCCCAAGCACAGGTTAAATAAAAAAAAAAAAAAAAAAGAAAGGGAGATAGATAGATAGATAGATATATAGACAGAGAGAGAGATAGACAGACAGACAGAGAGAGAGAGAGAGAGAGAAACAGAGACAGAGACAGAGACAGACAGAGACAGAGACAGAGAGACAGACACACACACACACTCAGAGAGAGAGAGAGAGAGAGGAGAGAGAGGAGAGAGAGAGACAGAGACAGACAGAGACAGAGACAGAGAAACAGACAGACAGACAGACAGAGACAGAGCAGAGAGAGAGAGAGAGAGAGAGAGAGACAGAGAGAGAGATAGAGAGAGACAGAGAAAGAGACAGAGAGAGAGAGACAAAGACAGTGAGAGAGACAGAGAAACAGACAGAGGAGAGAGAAATAGCCAGCAGAATCGGCCAAGCCAAAACAGTATTCAAAAAGATGAAAAGCATTCTTACCAACAAATGCCTATCAATTAACATCAGGAAGAGTGTTCTTGAATGTTATAAAGAACCGATAATGTTATACGGTTGTTAGGCGTGGACAGTCAACAAGCAAAACCAGAACAAAATTGACGCAACTGAAATGTGGTTTCTAAGAAAAATGTTGAGAGTTCCATGGACAGCAAAGAAAACAAAACGAGAGTCTTGAAAGAGGCCGACACAAGAACATTATTAATAAAGAATATTAGAAAAAGGCAAGCAAAATTTATAGGACATTTAATTAGGAAAGAGAAATTAGAGCACCTGGTCAAAACAGGAAAGCTGGAGGGAAAGAGAACACCAGGTAGACCCAGGGAGAAAGTATTTGACGTACTTGCAGGGTGGCTGAGGACAGAGAGGGTGGGGGATATACTTGCAGCGACAATGGATAGATTCGTATGGACGGCCTTGATCGCCAACGCCATGCGACAGGGCATAAGATGATGATGACACTTTGAACTGAGCGAAGTTACCATTTGTCTTATGCCCTTAAGTCAGTTCAACTTATTTGCGTCCGAAACTCAATTACGAAAAGAAAAGGAGATATAGGGAGAATGAATTAAAAGAAAAAAAATCATATTCATTTTATCATTTTGTGTTTGATGTATGTAGGTGCCCACGTGTAAATAAACTAATGAACACTCCAGTGCATTTAGGGCAAAATGTGACCAAGTTAAACATGATATCAAAAGGCGAAGAATATCCCATGAGTTCGACCCTCAGTGGGGCCACAATTAACCTTTGACTCCCTCACTCGTCTACCATTTCCCTGCTTTTCACCCCAGGACAGCAAAGCAAAACTTAACCCTTTCACTCCTTCACCTATCCACCAGCTTCAGGAAGCTGGTGGATAGGGTGAAAGATGAAAAGGTTAAGGTTTTTGCAGCTGGCGGACAGGATGCGGGAATGAAAGGTTAATTTTAAGGGGGGGGGGAGGAGGGTTGGCTGAGTGCTATCACTCAGCCGTGGTCTCCGGATCCATGTGTGGATTCAGTCACACAGTACAACATAACAGTTGGTTGTTCACCTGCAGTCTTACTGCCCCAATCCTTTGTGGTGATGTCAGTGTTTCGTAGAACAACCCGCTCCTCTCACAGCTCCAAGACCTTGCCAGAGCATAGGGTCTTTGTGCAGGCCCAAGGAGTCTGCCAGATAAATATGCCGGCAGATTTGGGTCGAGTGCATATGGAATTATCCGAGGTCGGATGAATCCATCTTGAGGAAACTACGCACTCTCCCTGTACGCCAAGCGTACTTATGTCAAATCAGTGAACGGCTAACAGAACACTTTGGACACCTGCCTGCCTGCCTGCCTGCCTGCCTGCCTGCATGTCTGTCTGTCTGCCTATGCCTGCCTGCCTACCTGCCTGCCTGCCTGCCTGCTTGCCTGCCTGCCTGCCTGCCTTCCTGCCTGCCTTTCCTGCCTGCCTGCCTGCCTGCCTGCCTGCCTGTCTGTCTGTCTATCTGCCTGCCTTCCTGCCTGCCTGTCTATCTGCCTGCCTGCCTTCCTGTCTGCCTGCCCTGCCTGCCTGCCTGCTGCTGTCTGACTGCCTGCCTGATATGTGGCATCTTAAAAAGTTGTCAGAGTGGTAGATTAACAAAATAATACATTGACAAAATAATACAACAAACAATGGATACACCAAAGATTGACAAAACAATACAACAAACAATGGATATACCAAAGATTGACAAAATAATACAACAAACAATGGATATACCAAAGATTGACAAAATAATACAACAAACAATGGATACACCAAAGATTGACAAAATAATACAACAAACAATGGATACACCAAAGATTGAAATACCAAAAAATACAATTACAAATAACACAAATGGATATACCAAAGATTGACAAAATAATACAACAAACAATGGATACACCAAAGATTGACAAAATAATACAAAAACAATGGATCTACCAAAGATTGACAAAATAATACAACAAACAATGGATACACCAAAGATTGACAAACAATACAGAAACAATGGATATACCAAAGATTGACAAAATAATACAGTAAACAATGGATATACAAAGACTGACAAATAATAAGAAACAATGGAATACCAAAGATTAACAAATAATACAATAAACAATGGATCACACCAAAGATTGACAAAATAATACATAAACAATGGATATATCAAAGATTGACAAAATAATACAATAAACAATGGATATCCAGACTGACAAATAATACAGTAAACAATGGACCCAAAGATGACAAAATAATACATCAAACAATGATACACCAAAGATTGAAACACAAGAACAAATACAACAATACAATGGATATACCAAAGATTGACAAAATAAATAATACAATAAACAACGGATACAGCAATACCTGGATACGATACTGAGAATTAGTAATCGAAAGCCTGCGCCTCCAGCAGAGACCTGGTTATTGGTCGCAAAGAGTTAAATGATTTGGTTATCTGTTCCAGTAATGGAATATTGATTATCTTGGTATTAGCTTCTTTGATGTTCTGTATAGACTCACTTTTAATGAGTAGTCGAGCTGACTGTTTCTTTCAATGGTTTTTAGATGTTTAATGGTGTAAACATGGCCCAAGTGCATGAGGCTATGAAGGTAGAGTACACTAACCATCAACGTGAAACGTTTTTTGTGTTCGTCTGTCATAATTCTTTTCTGGTTTGTTTGTTTGGTTGGTTTGGTTTTTTTTTTATATTCTCCCTGTTTGTCTTTTTGTATGTTTTTGTTTATTTATCAGCGTTTTGTTTTTAGAGAATTGTATAAATGTCTGTCTTTGAGAACAGATTTATGTTGTAATGTGATATTTAAGACTCTCTCTTTCTCTCCTCTCTTCTCTCTCACTCTCACTCTCTCTGTCCTCTCTTCTCCTCTCTCTCCTCTGTCTCTCTTTCTCCTCTCTCTCTCTCTCCCTCTATGTGTGTGTGTGTGTGTGGGGTGTGTGTGTGTGTGTGTGTGTGTGTGAGTGTGTGTGTGTGTGAGTGTGTGTGTGTGTGTGTGTGTGTGTGTGTGAGAGAGAGAGAGAGAGAGAGAGAGAGAGAGAGAGAGAGAGAGACCCCCACATACACTCTCTCTCTCATTAACTCAGACTTATTGTTGGTAAACTATAACAAATATTTCAGTTAGTTAACAATTGCCTTAGGGCCTAAAAAACACATTAATCTTCTTCTGTTGCTGTATCTGTTTATTCATTGATTTATCTATCTACTTATCCTCCGCAGACACTGAAGTACAATCAAGTTGGCACCAACATTTTCATATTACCAAGGAACTGGGGCTACACGTATCTCCCCCTATAATCCACAAGCTTTGATAAGAACGTACAAATTAATCTACTGTGGTCTGACAACCACACCACGAAGCATTCTGCAGTTTGTGTGTGTGTGTGTGTGTGTGTGTGTGTGTGTGGTGTGTGTGTGTGTGGTGCGCGCGCGCGCGCGTGTGTGTGTGTGTGATATCAACCTCCACTTCTTGGCATTACTATGGGGTGAACGGTAAGCGGTAAGGCGGGGGGGGGGGGGGCGGGCGGGGGGGGAGAGGAGGGTGGAGGGGAAGGAGTAACAGAAGGGTGGGCCGACAAAGTAGTAGAAAACATGAAGATAAGCAGTGTCACGTTTGGTGTGGTCGTCCCAAGCCCGCGATTAGGCTGCACCTATTATACTACTACTACGACTAACTACGAGATCTACAACCTCATACTTACTACTACAACCACAGCTCTTTAGCTGATGGCTACTTTTTCACACAGTAGGGCTAGTTTTCCACACAGTACATCATAACCTTCCCAATTCGCGGGTCTGGCGAGGAAAGGAACGCGCTACACTACACCACAATGGTTGATTTGTGTCGTCTGCTTTACATGGTTGTAGGTATGTCAAACATGCCCCAGTCAATGACATTGATGATGACTAAGCGAGCGAAGCCAGCTAAGCTTTTTTTTTTCCTTTTTTTTTTTTTTGTCACCCCACCCCCTTTTCCACACCACACACACTCCGCCCTCCTTCGTCGTCATTGTAGTGAGGCGGGAATGTTGACAGAATGCTCTCTTTGATTGCCATTCAGCAGTGTCGTGCTGCTTTTGCTGTAAAAGACGCGTGCGCTCTCTACGTTTGGAGATTAGTTTAGTTGTGTCGTGCTTGTCGTCTGCCTTGCCTTGGTTTAGCCGGTTTTGAAAAGTGTGCTTTGGTGTGTCGAGTGTTATCGGAAGACTGCTGTTGTTAAGTGGATTACTTTGGTGCTGCGTCGGTTTGCGGTTTTGACGTTTGTGCAAATTTCCTGTCCAGTTAAATTAAGGTAACAGTTTTATCTATTCCTGTTTTGTCAGATATGCATCGCAGTTTTTATCGAACTTCTAAATTCATAGACATAGCTCTAGTAGACCTGTGTGAATAGACAGGGATTGTTATTGTGAAATGACGGAAGTTTGATGGTCGTGATGTTGGTGCTGTTGTTGTTGTTGTTCCTGTCGTGTTACTGAGAGTTTTACGTTGTTGTTATTGCTCTGTTACTGTTGTTTTCAGCGTTGCGTTACTGCTGTCACTGTTGTTACTGGTGTGTTGTGTTGTGTTAATACTGGTGTGTTGCTGTTGTGTTAATACTGGTGTGTGCTGTTGTTGTAATACTGGTGTGTTGCTGTTGTTGTTAATACTGGTGTGTTGCTGTTGTTGTTAATACTGGTGTGTTGCTGTTGTTGTTAATACTGGTGTGTTGCTGTTGTTGTTAATATGTTGTTGCGTTGTAAGTTCTGTATAGTTGTTTTACTGGTGTGGTTACTGTTGTTGTTGATATTTTTACAGTTGTTGTTTCTGTTGTTGTTACCGTTGTTCTTGCTACTTTTGTGGTATTGATATCACTGTTGTTATTGCTGTTGTCATCGTTGTGTTTTTCTTCTTACTATTCTCTTGTTGTGTTTCTGTTGTTACGGTTGTTGTTTCAGTTTCTTAGTGTTGTTTTTAAGGCTTGTTACCCGTTGTGTTACCCGTTGTGTTACTGTTATTTCTACAACTGTTGTTACTGTTGTGATATTGTTGTTGTTACAGATGTTGTACTCTTGTTATGACTATTGTTTTTATATGTGTTGTTACAGTTGTAGTACTGTTGTTCTGGTTGTGTTACTGTTATTGAACGTTGTTACTGTTCTTGTTACAGGTGTTGTTACCAGTGTTACTGTTGTTGTTACTGTTGTGCTGGAGTTGCTGGTACTGTTGTTACTATTGTGTTATATTTGTTGTTACTGTTACTGGTGGTGTATTACTGTTGTTACTATTGTATTACTGTTGTTACTAATTCGTTGTGTTTCTGTTGCTGTTGTGTTATTGTTGTTGTTACTGTCGGTGTTACCTTATTACTCTTGTGATATGTTACTTTTGTTGTTAGTTTCGTTGTCACAGTTGTTCTTACTTCTGTGCTACTGTTGTTGCTAACGTTACTGTTCTGTTACTGTTGTTACGGTATCATAACTTTTGTATTATTCTTGTGTATTACTGTTGTTACTGTTTCGTCACTTTGTATTAGTTGTTATAATTATATTACTTTTGTAACTGTTTTGTTACTTTTGTATTACTGTTTATTGCTATTGTTAGCGTTTCGTTACTTTCGTATTACTGTTGTTACTATTGCATTACTGTTGTTAGTGTTTCGTTACTTTTGTATTACTGTTGTTACTATTGTATTACTGTTGTTAGTGTTTCGTTACTTTTGTGTTATTGTTTATTGCTGTTGTTAGTGTTTCGTTACTTTTGTGTTATTGTTTATTGCTGTTGTTAGTGTTTCGTTACTTTTGTGTTATTGTTTATTGCTGTTGTTAGTGTTTCGTTACTTTTGTGTTATTGTTTATTGCTGTTGTTAGTGTTTCGTTACTTTTGTGTTATTGTTTATTGCTGTTGTTAGTGTTTCGTTACTTTTGTATTACTTGTTACTATTGATTACTGTTGTTAGTGTTTCGTTACTTTTGTGTTATTGTTTATTGCTGTTGTTAGTGTTTCGTTACTTTTGTGTTATTGTTTATTGCTGTTGTTAGTGTTTCGTTACTTTGTGTTATTGTTTATTGCTGTTGTTAGTGTTTCGTTACTTTTGTGTTATTGTTTATTACTGTTGTTAGTGTTTCGTTACTTTTTGTGTTATTTTTATTGCTGTTGTTAGCGTTTCGTTACTTTTGTATTACTGTTGTTACTATTGTATTACGTTGTTAGTGTTTCGTTACTTTTGTTTACTGTTTTACTATTGTATTACTGTTGTTAGGTTTCGTTAATTTTGTTATTTTATGCGTTGTTAGCGTTCGTTACTTTGTATTACTGTTGTTATAATTATATTCGTTTGTAACTGTTTTGTTACTTTTGTGTTACTGTTTATTCTGTTGTTAGCGTTTCGTTACTTTCGTGTTATTGTTTATTGCTGTTGTTAGCGTTTCGTTACTTTTTGTATTACTGTTGTTACTATTGTATTACTGTTGTTAGTGTTTCGTTATTTTTGCATTGCTGTTGTTACTATTGTATTACTGTTGTTAGTGTTTCGTTATTTTTGTATTACTGTTGTTACTATTGTATTACTGTTGTTAGTGTTTCGTTACTTTTGTTTATTGTTACTTATTGCTGTTGTTAGTGTTTCGTTACTTTTGTATTACTGTTTTACATTGTATTACTGTTGTTAGTGTTTCGTTTACTGTTGTGTTATTGTTTATGCTGTTGTTAGTGTTTCGTTATTTTTGTATTACTGTTGTTACTATTGTATTACTGTTGTTAGTGTTTCGTTATTTTTGTATTACTGTTGTTACTATTGTATTACTGTTGTTAGTGTTTCGTTACTTTTGTGTTATTGTTTATTGCTGTTGTTAGTGTTTCGTTACTTTTGATTACTGTTGTTACTATTGTATTACTGTTGTTAGTGTTTCGTTACTTTTGTATTATTGTTGTTACTATGTTACTGTTGTTAGTGTTTCGTTACTTTTGTACTACTGTTGTTACTATTGTATTACTGTTGTTAGTGTTTCGTTACTTTTGTATTACTGTTGTTACTATTGTATTACTGTTGTTAGTGTTTCGTTACTTTTGTACTACTGTTGTTACTATTGTATTACTGTTGTTAGTGTTTCGTTACTTTTGTATTACTGTTGTTACTATTGTATTACTGTTGTTAGTGTTTCGTTATTTTTGCATTGCTGTTTTTAATTAGTATATTACTGTTGTTACTGTTTTGTTACTTTTGTATTGTTGTTGTTACTAGTATATTACTGTTGTTACTGTTTTTGTTACTTTTGTATTACTGTGTTACTATGTTTGTTGTTACGTTGTTCTTGTACTTTGTGTATTGATATACTGTTGTTATTGTTTGTCATCGTATGTTGTTACTTTATATTACGTTGTTAGTGTTTCTACTGTTTGTATTACGGTTGTTGTTCATTTTTATGTTGTTTTTAAGCTTTGTTACCGTTTGTTACTTTGTTATGTTTCTACAATGTTGTTACTGTTGTATATTGTTGTTGTTACAATGTTGTACTCTTGTTATACTATTGTTTATTATTAGTGTTGTTACAGTTGTAGTATACTGTTGTTACTGGATTTGTGTTACTAGTTATTAACGTTGTTACTGTTTTTTACATGGTTTTACCATATTTACTGTTGTTTGTTACTGTTTCTATTAGCTGTACTGTTGTTACTATTAGTGTTTTATGTTGTTACTGTTTACTGTGTTATTACTGTTGTTACTATTGTATTACTGTTGTTACTAATTGTTTGTTTCTGTTGCTGTTGTTATTATTGTTGTTATATTATACTGTCTGTTCACTGATCGTTACTTTTGTATTATTGTTACTATTATGATGTATTGTTGTCACATTGTTACTTTGTATACTTTGTGTGTTACTGTTGTTGCTACTGTTTTGTTACTTTATGTTGTTGTTACTGTTGATTAACTTTTATTGTTTTTTACTTTTGTATTACGTTTACTGTTGTTACTGGTTAGTTTGTTACTTTTGTATGTTGTTGTTAATATATTTTATTTTTGTACTTTTGTAATCTGTTTTATGGATTACTGTTTGTATTACTGTTGTTATTTATATTACTGTTTCGTTGTATTACGTGATTACTGTTTTTTACTATTGTATTACTGTTGTTACTGTTATTCGTTACTGTTTGTGATTACTTTGTATTGTTGTTTACTGTTGTTAGTGTTTGTTACTTTTGTGTATTGTTTATTGCTGTTGTTATGTTTCGTTACTTTTGTTTATTGTATTTATTGCTGTTGTTAGTGTTTGTTACTTTTGTGTTATTGTTTATTTGTGTTGTTTAGTGTATTACGTTACGTTTTGTTTTGTATTGTTTTATTCTGTTGCTTAGTGTTTGTTACTTTTTGTTTATTGTTTATCTGTTGTTAGTTAGTGTTTCGTTACTTTTGTATTACTGTTGTTACTTTATTACTGTTGTTAGTTGTTCTTTGTTACTTTGTGTGTTATGTTTATTACTGTTGTATAGTGTTTCGTTACTTTTGTGTATTATTGTATTATTGCTGTTGTTACTGTTTTCTTGTTACTTGTTGTGTTACTGTTGTTACTTTGATATTTACTGTTGTTAGTGTTTTCGTTACTTTTGTTTACGTTGTTATTTATGTTACTGTTGTTAGTGTTTCGTTACTTTTGTGTTACTGTTTATTGCTGTTGTTAGCTTTCGTTACTTTTGTATTACTGTTGTTATATTGTATATATCTGTTTGTATATGTTTCTGTTACTTTGTATGTTACTGTTGTATTACTGTTGTTACTGTATCGTTACTTTTTCGTTAACTGTTGTTATATTGTTTACTGTTGTTAGTGTATTCTGTTACTTTTGTATTACTGTCTGTTTATATGTTATATTACTGTTGTTACTGTTTGTTACTTTTGTGTTACTGTTTATTACTGTTGTTACTGTTTGTTATTTTTGTATTACTGTTGTTACTTTTCTGTGTTACGTTTCGTATACTTTTGTTTACTGTTGTTACTATTGTATTACTGTTGTTAGTGTTTTCGTTATTTTTGTATTGCTGTTGTTACTATTGATATTACTGTTGTTAGTGTTTCGTTATTTTGTATTACTGTTGTTACTATTGTATTACTGTTGTTATGTTTCGTTACGTTATCTGTTTATGTTTATTGCTGTTGTTAGTGTTTGTTACTTTTGTATTACTGTTGTTACTATTGTATTACTGTTGTTAGTTTGTTACTTTTGTGTTACTGTTGTTACTATTGCTGTTGTTACTGTTTCGTTACTTTTTGTATTACTGTTGTTACTATTGTATTACTGTTGTTAGTGTTTCGTTACTTTTGTATTACTGTTGTGTTACTATTGTATTACTGTTGTTATGTTTCGTTATTTTGTTATTGTTTATTGACT
Source organism: Monoplex corrugatus (assembly GCA_030674185.1). Lineage (NCBI taxonomy): Eukaryota > Metazoa > Mollusca > Gastropoda > Littorinimorpha > Ranellidae > Monoplex > Monoplex corrugatus. The sequence goes on along the minus strand of CM060313.1, from coordinate 9,310,479 downwards.
GTTGTTTAGTGTTTCGTTACTTTTTTGTTGTTATTTGGTACTGTTTATTGCTGTTTGTTTATTGTGTTACTTGTATGTTGTTATGTTGTTACTTTGTTTGTTACTATTGTATTACTGTTGTTAGTGTTTCGTTTACTTTGTATTACTGTTGTTACTTTGTATTACGTGTTGTTTAGTGTTTCTGTTACTTTGTGTACTACTGTTGTTACTATTGTATTTACTGTTGTTAGTGTTTGTTACTTTTGTATTACTGTTGTTACTATTGTATTACTGTTGTTAGTTTTCGTTATTTTTACTTGTGTTTTTATGTATATTATGTTGTTACTGGTTTTGTTACTTTTGTATTGTTGTTGTTACTGAGTATTACTGTTGTTATGTTGTTTCGTTTACGTTTGATGTATACTGTTGTTATCTATTGTATTACTGTTGTTATGTTTGTTACTGTTGTTATGTTTGTTATGTGTATATTGTTGTTACTGTTGTTATGTGTTGTTACTTGTTACTTTTGTATTATGTTGTTACTTATTGTATGTTGTTGTTATTGTATGTTGTTATTTGTTTATTGTACTGTTGTTATATATTACTGTTTGTTATGTTTTGTTACTGTTGTATTTGTATTACTGTTACTATTGTATTACTGTGTTTATTGCTTGTTGTTACTTTTGTATGTTTGTTATTATTGTGTTATATTACTGTTGTTACTATGTTGTGTATTATATGTTGTTACTATTATATTACTGTTGTTTATATGTATGTTTACGTTGTTACTTTTGTATTTACTGTTGTTACTAGTTTGTTACTGTTGTGTTATGTTTTACTGTTTATATATATTATTTGTTACTGTTGTTTATATGTATTACTGTTGTTACTATTATATTACTGTTGTCACTGATTCGTTACTTTGTATTACTGTTGTTACTATTATATTACTGTTGTCACTGATTCGTTACTTTTGTATTACTGTTGTGTTTACTGTTGTTACTGTTTTGTTACTTTTGTATTGTTGTTGTTACTGTTGGATTACTGTTTTATTGTTTTGTTATTTTGTATTACTGTTGTTTACTGTTGGATTACTGTTGTTAGTGTTTGTTACTTTGTATTGTTGTTGTTACAGTTGGATTACTGTGAGTGTATTGTTTCTGTTTATGTTATACTGTTGTTTACTGTTGTTACTTTATATACTGTTGTTGTTATACTGTTGGTTGTGTTACTTTTGTATTACTGTTGTTACTGTTGATTACTGTTGTTACTGTTTTGTACTTATTGTTGTTGTTACAGTTGATTATTGTATGTGTTACTTTGATTGCTGTTGTTACTGTTATTATGTTACTGTTTGTTACTTTTATATTACTGTTGTTCGTGATTAAATGTTGTTATGGTTTGTTACTTTTGTATTACTGTTGTTACTGTTGGATTACGTTTGTACTGTTTTGTTTTTGTATTTTTGTTGTTACTGTTGATTACTGTTGTTATGTTTTGTTACTTGTATCGTTACTGTGATTACTGTGTAGGGTTACTTTTTATACTGTTGTTACTGGATCTGTTGTTACTTTTGTTACTTTTTACTGTGTACTGTATATGTTACTTGTTGGTATTACTGTTGTTAGTTGGATTACTGTGACGTTTGTTACTTTTGTATTACTGTTGGATTACTGTTTGTTACTTTTTATACTGTTGTTACTGTTGGATTACTGTTTGTTACTGTTTGTTACTTTTGTGTTACTGTTGTTACTGTTTTGTTACTTTTGTATTACTGTTGTTACTGTTGGATTATTGTTGTTACTGGTTTGTTATTTTTGTATTTCTGTTGTTACTGTTTTGTTACTTTTGTATTACTGTTGGATTACTGTTGTTACTGTTTCGTTACTTTTGTATTGCTGTTATTAGTATTATATTACTTTTGTTTTCTGGTCGTTGCTTTTTGTTACTGTTGTTACTGTTTTGTTACTTTTGTGTTACTGTTTGTACTATTGTATTACTGTTGTTACTGGTCGTTACTTTTGTATTACTGTTGTTACTATTATGATTACTTTTGTATACTTGGTACTGTTTGTCTTTTGTATTACTGTTTTACTGTATATGTTACTTGTTGTATCTGTTGTTACTGTTATGTTACTGTTGTTAACTGTTTTGTTACTTTGTTTACTGTTGTTACTGTTATATTACTTGTTGTTACTGTTTTGTTACTTTTGTGTACTTGACTGTTTTGTTATTAGTTATGTTATCACTGTTGTTATTATGTTACGTTGTTAGTTTATTTTGTATTGCTGTTGTTATTATTAGATTACTGTTGTTCTGTTTCGTTACTTTGTATTATTGTTGTGTGTTACTGTTATTACTGTTTCATTACTTTTGTGTTACTGTTGATACTGTTATATAACTGTTTGTTCTGTTATATAACTGTTTGTTAGTGTTATATAACTGTTGTTACTATTATATTATTGTGTTATTTTGTATTACTGTTTTGTGTTACTGTTGTTACTGTTATATGACTGTTGTTACTGTTTCATTACTTTTGTATGACTGTTGTGTGTCACTGCTGTTACTGTTTCGTTACTTTTGTATGACTGTTGTTACTGTTTTGTTACTTTTGTATGACTGTTTGTTACCTGTTTCGTTCATTTTTGTATTACTGTTGTGTATTACTGTTGTTACTGTTGTGTTAAGGTTGTTTTTACTGTTTTGTTACGGAAGTTGTGATTGTTTACTGTTGTTGTTACTTTTGTTGTAACTGTTGTTATTGCTGCTGTTGTTGAATTTGTTGTAATTGTTGTCACCGTTGTTTACTGCTCTGTTACTATTGTTCTTACTGTCGTTCTGTTGTTGATACTGTTATTGGTACTGTTGTTACTGTTGTGTTAGTATTGTTGATACTGATGTTTATGCTATTGGTTTGATTGTGTTGTTATTAATGTTGTATTTCTGTGTACTACGATATTGTTGCTAATGTGTTACTGTTGTGTTACTATTCTGTTCTTGTTGTTGCAACTGATGTGTAACTGTTGTGTTACTTCTGTGCTGCTGTTGTTACCGTTGTGTTTGATGTATCACTGTTGTGCTATTGTTGTTGTTACTGTTGTGTTGATGTGTCATTGTTATGTTATTGTTGTTGTTACTGTTGTGTTGATGTGTCACTGTTGTGTTATTGTTGTTGTTACTGTTGTGTTGATGTGTCACTGTTGTGTTATTGTTGTTGTTACTGTTGTGTTGATGTGTCATTTTGTGTTATTGTTGTTGTTGCCGTTGTTGTTGATGTATCACTGTTGTGTTATTGCTGTTGTTACTGTTTGTTTGATGTATCACTGTTGTGTTATTGTTGTTGTTTACTGTTGTGTTGATGTGTCATGTTGTGTTATTGTTGTTGTTACTGTTGTGTTGATGTGTCATTGTTGTGTTATTGTTGTTGTTACTGTTGATGTTGATGTGTACATTGTTGTGTTATTGTTGTTGTTACTGTTGTGTTGAGTTAGTGTTATGTTGTTTATGTATGTTGTGTTATGTTGTGTACTGTTGTTGATGTGTCACTGTTGTGTTATTGTTGTTGTTACTGTGTGTTGATTGTCATGTTGTTTATATGTTGTATGTTGTGTTATGTTTGTTGATGTTCATTGTTGTGTTATGTTGTGTTGTTTACTGTTGTGTTGATTGTACTGTGTTGATATTGTTTGTTGTTGTTACTGTTGTGTTGATGTGTCACTGTTGTGTTATTGTTGTTGTTACTGTTGTGTTGATGTGTCACTTTGTGTTATTGTTGTGTTACGTGTGTTGATGTTCACTGTTGTGTTATTTGTTGTTAGTGTGTTGATGTGTCATGTTGTATTGTGTTTACTGTTGTTTGAGTGTCATGTTGTTTAGTTGTTGTTACTGTTGTGTTGATGTGTCACGTTGTGTTATTGTTGTTGTTACTGTTGTGTTGATGTGTCATGTTGTGTTATTGTTGTTTTACTGTTGTGTTGATGTGTCACTGTTGTGTTATTGTTGTTGTTACTGTTGTGTTGATGTGTCACTGTTGTGTTATTGTTGTTGTTACTGTTGTGTTGATGTGTCATGTTGTGTTATTGTTGTTGTTACTGTTGTGTTGATGTTCATGTTGTGTTATTGTTGTTGTTACTGTGTGTTGATGTTCACTGTTGTGTTATTGTTGTTGTTACTGTTTGTTGATGTGTCATTGTTAGTTGTTACTTGTGTTGATGTGTCATGTTGTGTTATTGTTGTTGTTACTGTGGTTGATGTTGTTGTTTATGTTGTTGTGTACTGTGTGTTGATTGTGTTCAGTGTTATTGTTGTTGTTACTGTTGTGTTGATGTGTCATGTGTGTTATTGTTGTATTTTGTTGTGTTGATGTGTCACTGTTGTGTTTTGTTGTTGTTTGTTTGTTGTCACTGTTGTGTTATTGTTGTTGTTTACTGTTGTGTTGATGTGTCACTGTTTGTGTTATTGTTGTTGTTACTGTTGTGTTGATGTGTCACTGTTGTGTTATTGTTTGTTGTTACTGTTGTGTTGATGTGTCACTGTTGTTATTGTTGTTGTTACTGTTGTGTTGATGTGTCACTGTTGTGTTATTGTTGTTGTTACTGTTGTGTTGATGTGTCATTGTTGTGTTATTGTTGTTGTTACTGTTGTGTTGATGGTCCTGTTGTTATGTTGTTGTACTGTTGTTGATGTGTCACTGTTGTGTTATTGTTGTTGTTACTGTTGTGTTGATGTGTCATTGTTGTGTTATTGTTGTTGTTACTGTTGTGTTGATGTGTCACTGTTGTGTTATTGTGTTACGTTTGTTGATGTGTCATGTTGTGTTTTGTTGTTCTGTTGTGTTGATGTGTCATGTATTGTGTTATTGTTGTTGTTGCCGTTGTGTTGATGTGTCACTGTTGTGTTATTGTTGTTGTTGCGTTGTGTTGATGTGTCACTGTTGTGTTATTATTGTTGTTACTGTTGTGTTGATGTGTCACTGTGTGTTATTGTTGTTGTTACTGTTGTGTTGATGTGTCTATTGTTTGTTATTGTGTTGCTTGTTGTTGCTATTGTGTTATGATTATTACTGGTTGGTGTTACTGTTCTTTTCTTATTGTTGCAACTGACATGTCTGTTGTGTTACTTTTGTGCTGCTGTTGTTTTTATTGTTGATGTGTCTTGTTGTGTTACTGTTGTTGCTGTTGTGTTACTTTTGTGTTACGTTGTGTTACTTTGTCTGCTGTTGTTACCGTTGTGTTACTTTGTATTGATTGTCATTGATGTGTTACTGTTGTGTTACCGTTGTGTTGATGTGT
>CM060313.1:9297709-9300209 GCA_030674185.1 Monoplex corrugatus | reverse complement strand
CTCTCAGTCTCTCTCTCTCTTTCCATCTCTTTCTGTCTTTCTCTTTCCATCTCTCCTCTCTCTCCATCTCTTTCTTTCTCTCTCTCACTGTCTTCCTCCATCTGTTTAGTTTATATATATATATATATATATATATATATATATACATAATATAAACGCTCAATCTCTCTCTCTCTCTCTTTCCATCTCTTTCTATCTTTCTCTTTACATCTCTCTCTCTCCATCTCATTTTTTCCTCTCTCTCTCCATCTCTTTTTATATTCTCTCTCTCCATCTCTTTCTCTCATTCTCTCTCTCTCTCCATCTCTTTTTTCCTCTCTCCATCTCTCTCTGTTTCTCTCTCTCTCTCTCTCTCTCTCTCCATCTCTTTCTCTCTCTCACTCTCTGTCTGTCTGTCTGTCTCTAATATTCTAATACACACATCACCACAGATACCCTGCTCCTAACTCATGTAACAACAAAAACACGCGCCACACACACACACACACCAGCCCACCCCTACTCAATGCGCAGAGGGAGTCAACTCACACAACATGTCCGACTAATTATGGTCCTGTGAACAGTACCGAACAGTACAACCATGGGCATGTGGAGAAATTTCCGCTCACCATGAGATAAAAAAAGTAGGTTAATTAGCGAAGCTAGTAACACCAAGGGACACACATAGTAGCAACACACACACACACACACACACACACACACACACACACACATACACACACGCGATACACACACACACACACTTGCGCGCTCGCGCGTGCACATACGCACACACACACAACACACATGCAAGCACACACGCACTTTCTCTCTCTCTCTCTCTCTCTCTCGCTCTCTCTCTTTCTCTCACAGACACACACAGACTCACACACATACACACACACATACGCAGGCACACACATACACTCACACTCACTCGCATACACAGACACACAGATACAGACACAGACACACACACACATACACAAATACGCAAGCACATACACACACACTCTCGCTCTCTCGAGAACACACACACAGACACACACATGCACACAACACATCACACAAGCATAGTCACACTCACAGTCTCATTTTTCCATGTCGTCTTTCCCTGCATGTACTGTGTTGTCAGAATGCATAGGATTACACACACAGACACCTGTATCTATATACACACATAGAAATGCACATATACACGCTCATTACAAACACGCAGACAGGCATACACCTGCAAAAACACATAAATGCACAGAAACACTTATATAGTAGGCTTATACACGCTAATACATACACACGGACACGTACACACAGACACACATACACAGAAACACAGAGAGAAACACACACACATACACATACACACTCATTCTCTCTCTCTTTCTTTCTCTCTCTCTCTCTCTCTCTGACACATTCTGTCTATCTGTCTTTCTGTTTCTCTGTGTCTCTCTGTCTCTCTGTTTCTGTCTGTCTGTCTGTCTGCCTGCCTGCCTGCCTGTCTGTCCGTCTGTCCGTCTGTCCGTCTGTCTGTCTGTTGTCTGTCCGTCTGTCTGTATGTCTGTCTGTTTGTCTGTCTGTCTGTCTGTCTCTCGTTGTCGTCCTCCTTATCGTTGTTACATACACGCAGAATGTAATCACAGAAAATAGTCGAAAGTTCAAAACAACAGACGGAATAAATCAAATTTATTGACAGACAAAACTGTGCGGAGAATTTTGTAGTTCTGCTACTGCTTTTCCTTCTTTGTAGTTCTGCTACTGCTATTCCTTCTTTGTAGTTCTGCTACTGCTATTCCTTCTTTGTAGTTCTGCTACTGCTATTCCCTCTTTGTAGTTCTGCTACTGCTATTCCTTCTTTGTAATTCTGCTACTGCTATTCCTTCTTTGTAGTTCTGCTACTGCTTTTCCTTCTTTGTAGTTCTGCTACTGCTATTCCTTTTTTGTAGTTCTGCTACTGCTTTTCCTTCTTTGTAGTTCTGCTACTGCTTTTCCTTCTTTGTAGTTCTGCTACTGCTTTTCCTTCTTTGTAGTTCTGCTACTGCTATTCCTTCTTTGTAGTTCTGCTACTGCTATTCCTTCTTTGTAGTTCTGCTACTGCTATTCCTTCTTTGTAGTTTTACTGCTTTTCCTTCCTTGTAGTTTTACTGCTATTCCTTCTTTGTAGTTCTGTTACTGCTATTCCTTCTTTGTAGTTTTACTGCTTTTCCTTCTTTGTAGTTTTACTGCTTTTCCTTCTTTGTAGTTCTGTTACTGCTTTTCCTTCTTTGTAGTTCTGTTACTGCTATTCCTTCTTTGTAGTTCTGTTACTGCTTTTCCTTCTTTGTAGTTCTGCTACTGCTTTTCCTTCTTTGTAGTTCTGCTACTGCTTTTCCTTCTTTGTAGTTCTGTTACTGCTTTTCCTTCTTTGTAGTTCTGTTACTGCTATTCCTTCTTTGTAGTTCTACTACTGCTATTCCTTCTTTGTAATTCTGTTACTGCTTTTCCTTCTTTGTAGTTCTGCTACTGCTTTTCCTTCTTTGTAGTT
>CM060313.1:9262709-9292709 GCA_030674185.1 Monoplex corrugatus | reverse complement strand
TGCTGGTACTATTCCTATATTATGTCTTCCTTCAGATGTCTTACGTCTTCCTTCGGGTGTCTTACGTCTTCAGGTGTCTTACGTCTTCATGCAGGTGTCTTACGTCGTCATGCAGGTGTCTTACGTCTTCCTTCAAAAGACTTTTCAACATAATTAGAGGGACGAGATGAAGATGCACGAATTGCTTACAACCATTGTTATGTTGTAGTGTTTCTTTCTTTAAGTGCTGAAAAAGGAGGGGAGGGGTGCAGAGTGTTGAATTGCTACTGTCAGCGAAGTCTCCTGCTGTTCGCAATGTGAGCTAAGCTTTCAAAGAATAAACGGATAATGACCAGAAGACCAGATATATATAGGACAGAGGAGTGAGGGCTGAGGTTATAGGCTCTGTTGTACGTAACCAATATTGTCAGAAGATCTGTGTTAGCAACACTGCTTACTGACACATTTGATCCGAAGGCTTGTGTTACGTCCCTCCCCTCTTACCGCCCCCCTCCTTTCGCCATTGTAGTCAGGAAACACACACGCACGTACGCACGCGCGTGCGCACGCGCACACTCACACACACACACACAACACACACACACACACACACACACACACACACACACACACACACACACACACACACACACACACACAACTTGCTTGGAATCAAACCTATAGCAGGGGCTATAGAATGCGAACTCCATCGCACAATCAGCTTGATGAGTCATAATTATAACAAAAATCCTATTAAGAATAATCATGGCGAGGACAAGGAACAGAATCAAAGGAGAAATAACAGAAGAACAGTGTGGATTTCTCTAAGGGAAAGGAACTATTAATGCTATATACATCCTAAGAACTATCATAGAGAGGTAAGTCGAGTTGAATAAGGATATATCTATATATTTATGCTTTGTTGATTAGGACTTTCGATCGGGTAAGACATGAAGAATTGATCAACCAGCTAGAAAGGCTCACTATTGATGGAAAAGATTTAAGAATAATCAGAAATATGTATTGGGAACAAACACGCAAAAGGATTGATATGTGTGCTTAATTTTCATTTTTTTCCAATTGAAATATTGTACATAAGTAGAATACTAAACTGCACCGTTAACAAAACTTACAATGTACATTCAGCCAGCTTTCTGGTGAAGCATCTTGTGTGGTAGGATGTAATGTATGACAACAGTTTCACCGACAATCTGATATATGAAGTTTAACCAAGATTTTTAAACCTTTATTTTGCCATCTGAGTGGTTGCTGCGACAGCTTTCTTTCTTTAGCTACTACCGACCACCATCGAGTTCTTTTATCCTCTGCAGTGGCGATGCTTGCCCGCACCTACAACCTGTTGCCAGGCACAGCGATTTGTAACTGTCTAGTCCAAAAGTCCACACTGACGTCAGCAGACGCCGGGTCACGTTTGCAAACTTCTCTGTAATGGCAGCAGTGGGCATCCTGTCGGCTGGGTTCCTGCGGCGAGCTCTCTGCGCCGCATATCGTTGGGGATGTGGCCGTCCTGCATACGACAGACGTGACCAGGCCAGCGCAGTCGTCATTATGGTAAAAAGAGAGACATGTTTGGCATGCTGGGTGGTCCAGGACCTTCTGGTTTGGCTTGTGGACCTTCCAGGAAATACCCAGGATCCGGTACAAACACCGCAAGTGGAAGTTATTGAGGCGGTACTCTCGGCGCACGTAGATTGATCAGGTGTAGGTGCTGTAGAGAAGGGTACTCGGTACACGGGCGGTGTACTCCTTATCTTGTAGCTGTGGTGAGCTTATTATTTTCCCACACTCTCTTGGTCAGTTTGGCCATGACAGTTGGGGCTTTTCCCATCTGACTGTTCAGCTGTATGTTTAGGAACGCGTGACTGGAAAACGTCAGTCTGTACTTTTATTGATTTTGTCTCCCCATCCCTTTTTCCCGTCATCACCATCGTCGTCGTCGGTCTCTTCGTCGTCATTGTCATCATCATCATCGTTGTTTTTTCATCGTAATCAGCGTCGTCGTTTTATTCCTCCTCTTCTTCATTGTCTTCGTCATGATCTACTTCGCTGCTTCTCTTTTTCTTCTCGTTTCTTTGTTTTCGTTTTCTTGTTTAGTTTTGTAGCTATAGGCTTGTTCTTTATTGATAGTCGTCGTCGTCATCCTTCTCCTCTCCTCCTCATCAGCAGCATCAGCATCAGCAGTTTGTTTTCTTTTCTTTTTCTCTTCCCCTCTCTCTTTCTTCTGTTTCGTCGTCGTTGTTGTCGTCACCAGCATCACCTGTATCGTCGTCATCGTAACAGTCATCACCATCAGCATCTTTTCCCTCATGCTGTCTTTTTTTGCTTCATCTTTTTCTCCCCCTCCCCCAAGAACGTATTACATCATGGTGTGCTATGAACGTTAGATCAGTGAGTCGCCTCCTTGGGGATGCCGGGGTTTCCTTCAGTATAACTAGTATTTCCGCCTTCTGGAAATTTTGTGCAAGAAATTTCCTCTTCTGTTACTTTCTTAGTTTCTGCCTTGTTCCTTTGTTTCCTGTCTTTCTTTCTATCATTTTCTGCCTTGCTGGTCCTTTCACCTGTATGTGTTCTATGGAGTCGTGATACTTTCTATTAGGATTGATAATTGGGTACATGTATGAACTGCATTTTGGGCGGTATGGAAATGTGCAGAAGCAATTTCACATAATTTAGGCCAGTTTTATACGTCTTAATGTTTTTAATTATTTGTATGTATACGTTTATATTCAAGTTTGCTTTTTAATCCCCTGATGGTACGTTAAATGGAATGATTAACTCCAGGGACATATACTTAGATTATGTGGGCAAATGCATTGATACGTGAACTTGATTTTCTTTTCCAGTTAGAGGTGTTTATGTGAACTGAGCTGATTGTACTCAGTTTCAGTTTCTCGAGATGACGTATCTGCGCTCGGAACGAATTCCATATGCACTAACGTCACAGGTGCCCTTTGTATGGTGATCATGGCATAAGCCTTAAGCCTGCACATAAACACATGAGCTGGCCAGGTCCTGAGGCCCTACCTAGCCTATGTTTTACCTAGTCTACATGTTGTACTGGTGTTGTATCAGCCTATCATTGGAATAATCTTGGTTACATGTAAATGACATGTGTATCTGTATATCTTATCTTCAAAGAAAGAAACACATCTAGCTATTGTATAACTCTGACATGGCTCTGTGCAGTTGGCGGGGTTTTAAATATTAATAATAATAATAACAACAAAAGGTCATCGAGTCGGCTTGTTTATGACACGAGGACATTTTCACCTGTCGTACTTTCGATTCACCACGATTAGTTGTTCATGTTCAGTGGATACATTTTCAACCGTCAGTTTCGATTGACTTTGATTCAGCGTGTGTTTTCTTTATCGTTTCAGACCACGCCCCAGATCCGGTTACCACAATGGAAAACACGGCGCTTGCCATGAGATGTGCACCGCGACAGACCTGACGACAGAAAGGAGGACAACTTGTGTGTGGGTGTCCTAACGGCAGCTGTTTAACATGTGGTGTGTGGGTGTCGTGTGGGTGTCCTAACGGCATCTGTTTAACATGTGGTGTGTTGGTGTCCTTAAGGCAGCTGTTTAGTATGTCAGGTTTGTGGACTTGAATGAACACAAGACGTATACAGATATTTAGTTAGAAAGCAGCCTGTCACCAGAGTGATGGATGCTGTGTCATCTAAAACGTTCCAACCGATTCAGCCCGATGGATACGTGCTCAGCTCCCGGGAACGGAAACCCCTAAGATTGAGATCACTGAAACGGAGACTTTGTGCCAGTCCCCTCTCTCCCCGACAGGATGCGACGTGTCCTTGTCTGAGTGGGACGACTACCATCACCATGGGGATACCTGTGGCCAAGGAGACTACCTGGCAGAGCAGTCACCGAGGCATCACCAGCACGATCCGTGTGATTCCCGCCCTGGCTCGTTGTCCAGACGGTCAGAGGGGGGTCCTGGAAAGAGTCCTTCCCCGTCCCGGAACAGCCCACGACGTCATTCGCCTGTCCCCTATTCACCCAAACGTCAGAACAGAGCGCGTTCCTCCGCCAGTTCCGTGGCGTCAGAGGAGTATCCTGACGTCACTTTGAGCCCCAGACGTCATTCTCCCGTGGCCGTGTTACCCCACGTGGACAGACCGTGTTCTCTGTCCTTGGCGTCTGCCGGCCCTGAGGAGTTTATATGTGTCAGTTACTCCGACCCCTTCTCCTCCCCCACCATCACGCACACGTCAGAGGCCATCCTGGCCATCTCCATCAACTGTAACCATGACGGTGAAGGTGATCAGGATGTGGAGATGACCTCCAGTGACGTCAACAACGGCGATGTGAGCAGTGCCGTTGGTGTCACGGACACTTCGTCGTCTCCTCTCCTCTCTTCGGCCAGGACGTCCGTTAATGATGACAAGCCGTCGTTACAGGTGGACAATTTTCAGGGATCGTCACACAAAGACATAAGTGACAGCCAGGATGAGAACAGGTGTGACATATCGGACGTGCCTGAAGTGAAACCATATGCAGAAAATTGCAATTCTGCATCTCTGGAAGGGGTTACATCGGGTAATGGCAACTGTCAGTCAGTAACTGTGTCCGAAAACGAAACGAAAGTTTTAGGTAAGGTCGCAGCCGAGTCCAAACCCATCAAAGAGAACGTGAAGAATGATGTGCCTGATGGGGTGGAGTCTATGGAGGGTGAGGATGATTTTCGTGTGGACGAAGTGACCGATAGTGATTCTAGCAGCGATGATGAAATGGAAGATTTTGTGTCGCTGCCACATCCTTATGGAGACAGCATGATGTCAGTTGGTTATTCTCCGGGTGTGGGTGTAACTTCATCATCAAAGTCTCCTGATTTTCAGTCTTGTGCCTCTCTCCAATCAGACAACCAGTATGCTAGTCTTGCAAGCTGTTCACAGAATCAGAATTACAGTTCCCAGCGTACATCTTGCGATGGGAGTGAACACATTTTTACAGCAACAACTTCATCATTTGATTCAAATGCATGTGTCACTGCGCAAAGAACGGCAGTCGATGTGGATAGAAAGCAAAGCAGCCAGAGCTGTGTGGACAGCGGTCAGGTTCAGAGTCTGCCGGACAACTTCAATAGTCTGCCGTGCACATCAACGATTCGCAGAGCATCATTTCCCGACCATCATTCAGGTGTGTGTTCCACCACGTTGTCGTCATCGTCCTCAAAAGAAGCGTCTCCCAGAAGGAGCTTCTCCCACCATGCGGGCAAGACCCCTGAAGATTTTGCCCTGTCGTGTATCGTGGGGTCTCCGCCACTTAATTTCCCTCATTGCCAACAAGCGGTCATGGTTCACTGCCCTTTGCCCAGCCCCTACGACCCCCTCCTGCCCACTCCCCCCATCGTTCTCACCCCCCACACTAGTTACGATGATCTCAACACTGACACCAACAACGACGACGAACAGACTGCTGAAAGAGACTGCCAGTCTCATTACTCCACAGTTAGAGGAACCGACCAGGGCAGCTCGGAAGGCACCAAGGCTGGTCCTTCCCCAAGACCAGACATTTCAAGGAGCAGAAGCTTCCCGAAGTTGAACGAGAGCGACAGTGATCAGTTCAAAGAACCTCACCTGGCCTGGCCTGTGTTGGGGCAGAGTCAGAGTGGTGACAACACAGACATCACTGTCTGTGAACAGGACGAACACAGCAGGGGGCGACAAACAGTGCCCCCAAACAGTGGTGGTGAGGTCACTGACATGGATGACCTCTCCAATACCGCTAGGAGTTCCTGCCTTCCCACATCTCCTTCCAACAGAGCGGCTGTTATCGGTCGATTGAGGAGAGTGGTGGAAAGACGATTATCTGGAACAAGCGAGTCTCTAGAGGCAGCTCCTCAGGACGGATGAAGCCAAAGGGGGCAGAGCTTCAGCCTCCTTATCGGTGTCTCTGTTCGGATTGGTGTCATCTATAGCACGAAGAAGGGCTCTCACGTTATAACCCGTGTCTCCTTGTCGTGTTTTCCTTGGCGTTTTTGTGCGCTGACCAAAACAAGTGTGACTGCCCACCTTCAAGGAAACAGGAACCAGAAAAAAAAAAAACACACGAAAACAGAATCAGAACGCGTATTTAATACAACCAGACAAAACAGGCACAATTTTTCGGCCAGCTGGTCTTTGTCAAGCGTAAGATCACAAACAAACAAACACCAAATACAAAAATTAGGAGAAAAAGACTGAAACTTCCCTGCTGCTTTGTTCAGTGTGAGGAAAGGACTAAACGGACTAAAAGTCTTGTCTTGTCTGGTTGTATTAAATACGCGTTCTGATTCTTTTTTCGTGTTTTTTTTTCCTGGTTTCTGTGCGCTGGTTTGGGTATTTTGTCCACTGACACTGCCGGTAACGATTTACAGTGTGCACACTTGGAGATCGTTCCATGTACCATATAGTTGTTAGCTATTACTATCAAAATGCTGTTGATGTAAAAATGCTGTTCATGTTAAATGACTGTTCAGTAAGTGATCAGTATGCTGACACTGTAACTGTGCATAATTCTGTTCGGTCACTTATGAATGCCTACATGGTTATAGCTGTGGTTTTCCCCTCGTTCAACCTCAATTTACTGTCACAGATCTCGATATTTTCTGTTTGTTTTCACACACACTCAAGTGTTTTGTCAAAAGCCTTTGGCGCAACAGTCTGGATGTATTGCATTATGATTTTATGCACTGTCTGTCAGTTTGTTACCTGATTTGTTTTATATTTTGTTATTTCATCATTATTGTTCTTGTTTTCTTTGATATTTTACATCTGTGTTGGTCGTCTTTATTTCGATGTAAATCTCTTTATCACTTGGCGATAGTTTGCAACGTCCTTCCTCTCAATACTTTGTTGTCGGTTTTGTGTGTGTGTGTGTGTGTGTGTGTGTGTGTGTGTGTGTGTGTGTGTGTGTGTGTGTGTGTGTGTGTGTGTGTGTGTGTGTATGTGTGTGTGTGTGCGCGTGTGTGTGGGCGTATGTGTGTGTATCCGTGCGTGCGTCGTGTGTGTATGTGTGTGCGTGTGTGTTCAACTAATTGTTTTTGATCGTAACATTGTTAAACTGAATAGTGTTAATGTTTGGTTTATTGGAATATTTTTGTACTGCCTTATTTGTTGCCCGAGGGCATAGAAGCCATTATTTGTACATGACACCAAAGCGTTTATCTGTGCGTTCGTTATTTCTTTAGTACTGATCAAGTAGCATAATTGCTCATGAATTTGTTGATGCATTTTTCATATGTATGTCTCAATGTTGAATCAGATTCTCTCATTCCTTGCGATGGACATGGACAAAAACAGCCTCGGTGTCAATCTTTCCACTGTTAATGACGAATATATTAATATCCTCATCGTTTTAACACACTTGTGTTAAATATACGCTGGTACTGTATAACGCAACTTTTTTTTTAACTCTTTTCATTTCCTCGACATATCCGCCAGCTTTCTGCAGGAAACTGACGAGGGTGAGGGAAAGAAGTGGTGAAAACTTTAAGTCTGCAGTTTATGAAAAGATTTATCGATGCTCTTCGGTGTCGTTTGTTTTTGTATGTCACATCTTCTACGTCACCTCACCGGTCCACAGAGTGGATTATCTGACGGTTTTGTTACAGCGCTATGATGATGTATGACGATGGGGATGATAATCATGATGTTATGGAGTTCTGTTCTGGATTGTGTCTGTGTGACAAGTTCGTACTCTACGTTACCTTTCGTAACATATCCTGGCGTCAACCAGGCGCGAGAGATGCAGTCCGCCTGCGGTGTTGATTAGAATATTTGAGCAACACCCTCAACGACGCATCAGTGTATGAGTGTATGAGACTCAACTGTAGGGTCTTAGTCTTCTAAGCTATGTGGTCTTAGTCTTCTATGGTGTGTGGTCTTAGTCTTCTAAGCTGTGTGGTCTTAGCCTTCTAAGATGTGTGGCCCCAGTCTTCTAAGCTGTGTGGCCCCAGTCTTTCCAGTGAACCCATACCACACTCAACTTTGGGTATGGGGCGGATTTGGGCCGGAAAATCCTACAATGATTTTGACAGGACTGCTGGGTTTCGATCCTACAGCCTCCTTGTCTTTAGTCCTTTTCTCTTACCGCTGGTCCACGGAACTATATCGAATGTGATTCCTTGTCTTTGTCTTTTTCATCTGTCCATTAGAGTCAGTAACACTGCAGAGTGTTTGGAAGGTATCAGATATTTTGTGGTACTGAAGTGCGTTATGTCTATCAGATAAAAAATGGAAAAATGGTTCAGACGTTCGCCTGCCAGTAACTAACCTCGTGGTTCCGTTTACCATTGAGGCCTCCACTTTTCTCCTCAGTTTGACTGGAAAACCGAACTGAAGGTCTAGTTCTTCGGAAGGAGATGAAAAATGAGTAGGGTCTGCGTGCCTTCTGACCTGCGCACGCTAAGGATCCCACGGCAGTTCAAAATTGTGAAGACCAGGGCCATTCGCCCGATTGCCCTGGTATAAAACATTGGAGAGACAGGTTTTATTTCCCAGGTTTCCCCCATCACACCCCCTTGAAGGTCAACTAGCCATTTTGTCTTTCTGAAATCTTCGTCCAAAAAAAAAAAAAAATTCGGATGGCGCTGCACTGCGACGACGCGCTGTCAAAGGGGAGAGCATCCCGAGTTTCACAGGGTAAATCCACTTTTATAAAAGAAATGAATATGAATGTGAATATTTTACGACGCTGAAACGCTTTATGTTAACGCATACTTGCTTGTGCGAGTCGTAAATCGCTTTGAATTTATTCGGTGTGTTTGTTGGTTTGGTTTGTTCGTAGACAATAGAGTACAAAGCTGTTGGTCGTTTTAGTCACATCAAAACTATAAAAAAACAACAACTATAAAACGATGTTCAAAATAAATGTGACTGCCCGCGTTCAAGCAAACACAAACAAACAAACAAACAAACAAACAAACAAAAAACAAACAAAAACAGAAACACGAAAAAAATAACGCGTATTTAATACAATACGCGCATTTAATGTCTTTGTCTTGTATTAAATACGCGTTATTAATCTTTTTTCGTGTTTTTTTCTGGTTCCTATAAAACGATGGTCTGTGCTGTGTGTTAAAGTACAGCCTTCAAAGCCCTGCTTACGCTACACAGAAAGGGAAAAAAAGCTCGTTGATCTATTGTTCGTCTCGGTCCTTTGAGATTGCTGTTGACAGCGACTGTGAAGACAGGTAAACTACCGACATAATACATAATGCTTTGTCAACTGTCAGACAACCGTTAGAAAGGTTTGTCGAACAAGTAGCAGTCAATGCCCTCTGTTTGGAAAAAAAAAAAAAAAAAAAAAAAGGCCAGACATGTCAGTTCTTTTCGGCTGAATCGAGAAGACATTTTACGTCCACGTAGAAACAATAATATAGCTAACCAGTCGCCATGGTGTACAGGGCAAAAGATTTGAGCAACACCTTCAATGACGCATCCGTGAAGTGGTTAGTGCAACGGACTGCTGACTGGACGGTTGTGGGTTCGAATCCCCATCAGTCCCTTCAAAAAATCATAGCGGTATTTTTCGGCTTTCATCGGCTCGTTTCCGAAGTTGGGCATGCTCTGGGCTCTTTGGGAAGACTGGGACCACGCAGTCGAGTCTGATCCACTTCACGGATGCGTCATTGAAGGTGTTGCTCAAATCTTTTGACCAGCACCGCAGGTGTCTGTATCTCTCGGGCCTGGTTGACGGCAGGGTATTTTATGATAGCAAGCGTGGAGTACAGCCCTGTCACGTGTTCAATTCTAGATGAAACTCCATAACATCATGATTATCATCGCATTTTAAA
Organism: Monoplex corrugatus; assembly: GCA_030674185.1. Lineage (NCBI taxonomy): Eukaryota > Metazoa > Mollusca > Gastropoda > Littorinimorpha > Ranellidae > Monoplex > Monoplex corrugatus. Next base: position 9,282,908 of record CM060313.1, on the reverse strand, counting down.
AGTTGTGCCAGCTCCTGTGACTATTAAGGTGACGTAGAAGGTGGGGGGGGGGGGGGTGGGGGGTGTGCACAACGGAAGTCTCCCGAAGTGCGATGGTCTTTGAAAAAAAAAAATCAAAACGAAACAAAAAGAAAAAAACAACAAAAACTAAAAAGCGACCAAGCCATTTTGGCAATTTTCCATTTTTAAAAATAGTTTTTTTTTCTTTTCAAATGAAACTTGACGTGTATCCAGGACAATGGTATCTGCAACAACAAAGCAAAAGAATTACCAGAAGTTCTGGAGATAGTTCTGTTTACATATCTTTTTCGGAAAGAGTTCATTCAGGACACTTTGGGGTCCACTTGACCTGGACTTTGGAGCTTTATCCTCCAGACTGCGCTTTAGCGCGACATCTCAACATCCAAAACAGTGTAACTGCCCGCGTTCAGGCAAACAGGGACAAGAAAAACACGCACCCCCCCCCCCCCCCCAACAACAAACAAAAAAGAATCAGAACGCGTATTTAATACAACCAGACAAGACAAACACAAATTTTCGGCACCTTTGTCAAGCGTGGACGTAAGATCATAAACGAACACACCAAATACAAAAATTAGGAGAAAAAGACTGAAACTTCCCTACTGCTTCGTCCAGTGTGAGAGAAAAGGCTTTTTCTCCCACTGGACGAAGCAGCAGGGAAGTTTCAGTCTTTTTCTCCTAATTTTTGTATTTGATGTTTGTTCGTTTGTGATCTTACGCTCGACAAAGGTCAATTGGCCAAAAATTTGCGCTTGTCTTGTCTGGTTGTATTAATACGCGTTCTGATTCTTTTTCTTGTTTTTTTTTTCTGGTTCCTGACATCTCAGCAGTCCGCAGCTTTGATCAAATTTTGGTAAAAATTCACTAATAAAAAGCTGAGAAAAGTGTGTTCACATATTTCATAAACGAATATAAAACAAGTAGAAAGTAAGATAAAAAAGAGTTGGGGGCGGGAAGGGGAGATGGATGTAGTACCATTTTTTTCTTTCATTCTTTTTTTGTGTGTGTGTATTTATTCTCTGTTCCTCTGGAAGCGTTTCCTTAGGTTTTGCCTCGTGTACATCAAATGTTTTTTGGTGTTTTTTTTTTCACTAGAGAAACGGCCAGATTCTTTTTTGTGTTGTTTTGTACATGGAGATTTCCAAAGAGCCAGATGTAAAACAAACCCAAATCGACATGATCACTGTGGCCCATTGGTATCTGCATATCTATCGTCTGATCTTAACCTTGCAAAGGGTTTCAAATTCCAAATGATTCCGATCTTTTCCATTCCGTTTTTTCCCCCACTGAAGATTGTTAACGAAGAAATGCTTTCGTATTCGTCCTTGTAACTCTCTCTCTCTCTCTTGTGAAATATTCGTGTGTGTGTGTATGAAATATTCGGGAGGGAGGGAGAGAGAGAGAGTGTGGTGTGGGGGGGGGAGGGAGGGGATACTGATTTTCACGCTGACAGTTGATAACCTACTGTACAAACAAAACTCTTCCCCCATCAAGAAGGAGCAGAAAAGAGAACAGATCACACGTATGAAGTGTACATGTACAGGTGAATCAAAACAAACGCTATGTACAGATATTTTTTATAGTCAGTGCTTGTTTCGCTTGAACGTTTGCTTGTACGGTTGCTTGTCGCAATCTGTTTACTCTCTGTCTAACCTTTTGTCGTATATTTTCACATAGATTACTATAGTAAAGCATTGGTGAGCTGTTGATTCTTTTGATAGAGCTGTGTGGTCCCAAGATCTGACATCTTGAGTTCAATCCCAACCGGCAATGTTAAAGACTGGTCTGTTTGCTGCCCATCGTAAAGTTTCCATCATTCTGCTGGTGTCAGCATTTTGTTTCATGTTTTTTCTCCCCTCTTCCCCATTTCAAGACCTTTCCCAACGCGTAGTGTTTAGCGCAGGCTCAGGAAGACTTCCAGATAATTACTGGCAGATTTGGGTAGAGCTCATATGGGTTTTTCCGCGTGTAAAGAATCCGTCTGGAGCTAACTACAACTTGAGCCACTAACTATTTGTTTGTTTGTTTTCTTCTTGACAAAGTAGACCTTTTTATCGCAATTATCCATAGTGGATTTGGTAGTTTAGTCACCACGTGTGACAGGGGCCGTGGTCTAGTAGGCAAGACGTTGGTCTTCCACTCGAAAGTTCTGGATTCGATTCGCTATGGCTGCCTCCCGCCTGGTAGATGATGAGTGGAAAGTTTTCCTGATCTCCGAGATCCAAATTTGTGCCGACCCGTTAGTGCCAAAATCCCCGTGCAAGCAGAACATTAAATTGCACGTTAAAGATCCTGTACGTCATGTCAATGTCAAGTGGCTTATGGTAATATGAAAACACAAATAACACACGTCTTCCAAAGACGGAGTGTGCAGCCTGTGCAGCAACATACCGCCTGCGCAGTGTGAACAAAACAGCGTGCATACACTAGTATTTGAAAATAAAAGAAATAACAAAATGAAAGTAAATTTTTGCCTGTTTATGTTTTTATATCTTCCTTCCCACAATTTTCTGGAGAAGACTGTGTGGTAGTGTAACAGTGAATAGATGAATATTCGGTTTGCAGATTATGTTTTGAATCACAACTCGTAATCTCAGAGGTGTTTTGCTTGTTTTTAAATGTTTTTGTTAAACAGAAAACAGACTTGTTTGAGATCCTGCACGATTATTCTCAGGTTTGTTATGTTTACATTTGAGACTTATTGTTTAGTTTGCGAAATATCTCATCTAACAGCTGAACTTTATAGTGCGCTCGTGCATATGAATGAGTGGCTTGTGTGTGTTGTAGATACTGTTGAGTGGAAGATACACAGACCGTGCCGCGGTTTGTTTCACTTTCCATATGTATTAAAATGACATACTGGCGGGGCTATGATCAAGGAAATATTGTCTTCACCTATTTCATAGACAGCCGAGGTTTTGTGCATTGACTGGGAGGGGGTGGGGATGGGGGTGGGGTGGGGGTGCGGGCTTTCTGCCATGTGAGACGAGTTTATACAGAGCAGCTAGCTGTGTTGTGACTCAGACCTTTAATTATTTTTTGTTGACTTTATTTACATATATGTCCCCCCCCCCCTTTTTGTTTTTGTTTTTGTTTTTTGAAGATAAGGTAGGCCACGCAAATACGCGTGTCATTTACATGTAACCAAGATTGTTCCATTGACAGGCTGATACAATAGCAATATAAAATATAGACTAGGTAAAACATAGGCTAGGTAGGGCCTCAGGATCTGGCCGGCTCATGAGTTTATGTGCAGGCTTAAGGCTCGTGCCCATGATCACCATACACATGGCACCTGTGACGTTAGTGCATATGGAATTCTTTCCGAGCATGGAGACATCATCTTGAGAAAGTGAAAGTGAAACTCAAACCAAATGTCTAAATTTCACGTGAGACAGAAAGTAGCCCTTCCCTCCCCCCCCCCCCTCCCTCTTCAAACATGAAATGTTCATGTCTGCTTCAAATTCAGAGTAGCCTTGTCTTATGTCAAGGTATCTTTGTTTTATTTCAGACACAAAGAACACCTGTGTATTTTATACATAACTGCAGATTTCTTTTTAATTTGAGGCGTAAAATGTATGTTCAGTTGAAACACAAAGTAACAGTGGTTTATTTCAGACATAAATTATATATGTTATTCAAAACACAAAATAGCATGGATAATATTTTTAACGTAGAGTAATCATGTTTCATTTTAGATGTGAAATGTCCATATTGATTATTTCAAACACAAATTAAGTATGCTTCACTCTAAATGTGATGTATCCATGTTTTATGAAATTCAACTAGTGTGAAGTACATTGCTCTGTTTTTGTTTACAGTATAAAATATGTTAATTTTACACCAAACATACAGAAGCCATGTTTATGTTATGTACACTTATATTCTCTTCAAACACATAGTGGCCATGCTTTACTTTAAACGAAACATATCGTTGTGTATCAGACATACGGTATCAATGTTTGTTCCAAATACTGTGTATTCATGATTTGAAAATATGAAATAGAATCTCCAAGTTGTATTTCAAACACATTTCAGTGTCCATCTGGTTTTAGATATAAAGAAACCCAGTTTTATTTTAAACATGGAGTACATACCTTTCTTGTCAAATATAAAGAATGCCTTGTTATTGTTTGGAAAATAAAGTATACAGACGTATATTTCAATTGTAATAATAAGTATCTCCATTTTCATTCGATTCAAATTTTATTACTAACATAAAGTGTCCGTGTTCTTTTCTCTCTTTTTTTTTCCAAACACAAAATGACTTACTATATTTCAAGTATAAAATACCTCTGTTTTAGTTCAAACGTAGAAATTATGTGAATTCAACATATAAATTATCCTTTTTTTTCTTCAAGCGCGAGGCCGCCAAGTTTGATTTCAGTACAAAGTAACTGTGTATGTTTTATTTCAAGCACAAATGAGTCAGGGTTTACTTTCAACACAAAGTAGCCATGTTTTGTAACAAACAGACAGTGATTTTACATGTTGGCATGCACGTTGTTTTTTTTCTTGTTATTTTTGCTTTGTTCATTAAACATGAAATAACTATGCTTTATGTTATAATTATTGGAATAGCTGTATCTTATTCTAAACATATAATTGCCGTGTTATATTTCAAACACAAAATAGTGGTGTCTAATTTCAGATACAAAGTACATGTACTTACATGCTTCTTTCCTTCCTTCCTTCTTTCCTTCCTTCCTTCCTTCTTTCCTTCCTTCCTTCTTTCCTTCCTTCCTTCCTTTTTTCCTCCCTTGTCTAATTGCTTACTTGTGTATTTATTTACGTAAACACTGTCCAGTATGAGACTGGCATTTATGGCAGCAAAGAAGATTCTCTTCTCCTTTCAGTTCTAAGTCGTGTTTTTGTATTTTATTTCAATACCACCTCGTAGTAGTCATGTTTTATTTGAATGCCAACTTGCCAACTTTTGTTTCAAAGGTGTGTTTGTAAAATAGTACACACTTTTTGTTATCAGCCCTTTCGGTTTGTTTACGTGACATTTTGTGAGTGTGATAATGATAACAATTGTGTACATAACATTTTTTGGTAATCGTCGTCATCATTATCCTGCTCCTCGTCATCATATCATCACAGTGGGTGTAATAATGATACTGGCCATAATACAGAGAGAATGAGGGAACACAGAGGTATGGGTGCCTGTTAACCCTTTCACTCCTGCAGGCTATCCTCCAACTGCAAAAACTTAACCCTTTGGTTCCTTCACCGGAAGCTGGTGGATAGGGTGAGGGAATCAAAGGATTAAGTTTTTGCTTTGTAGCATGGTTCACAATGCAAGATGCTTGTGGACAAGGTACAGACGTGAAAGGGTTAAAGGATAATCATTTCCAGTGATCTGTACATAAAAGATTTTACTGCTAGGATTTCACAGCCAGATTCAGCTTAACTTTAACACTGCCAGCCATTGTTTTATTCGAGTCCAATTTTAGAGTACTGCCATTTCTGTCTTTAAGTTAACGTGTAGCCTTCACATAGGGAGATGTATTAGAAACACGTGTGTGTGTGTGTGTGTGTGTGTGTGTGTGTGTGTGTGTGTGTGTGTGTGTGTGTGTGTGTGTGTGTGTGTGTGTGTGTGTGTGTTGTTAGTCGTACAAGTCTTTTGGTTAACCTGACAATGAATGGTTTTCTTTTGAGTTTTTGATTTGTGTGTGTGTGTGTGTGTGTGTGTGTGTGTGTGTGTGTGTGTGTGTGTGTGTGTGTGTGTGTGTGTGTGTGTGTGTGAATAGTCAATACAACTTTTATGTTAACCTGGCGATGAACGGTTTATAATGATGGTGTTTGTGTATATGTGTGTTTAAAAGCTATATATGTTTAAATGGTCCTGTATTACTTTTGAGGTACGATGAGAGAGATGTTCTAGTTTAAGGGCACCTGGAAAAACAGAGAAGGAGAGAGAGACAGAGGCAGAGAGAGAGAGAGAGAGAGAGAGAGAGAGAGACAGGGAGAGAGAGAGAGAGAGAGGAGAGAGAGAGAGGAGAGAGAGAGAGAGAGAGAGAGAGAGAGAGTTCTCTCTTTCTCACTAAAGACCATCCGCAAGCCATCAGTCACCACCTGCGACCCGTTGAGTTAACCCTTTGACTCCCTCACCCTATCCAGTATCATTTTGCATCGTCATCAGTGATAGCAAAGCAAAAGCTTAATCCTTTGATTCCCTCTCTCTGTCCACCAGCTTCCTTCAGAGAAGCTGGTAGTGAGGGTGAGGGAGTCAAACGGTTGTTTTTGCAGCTGGTAGATAAGGTGCGGGAGTCAAAGAGTTAAGAGTGGTCACCCCACGTCTGCAGGGTTTTTATTAACCAAGTTTAACCCTTTGACTCCTGCACCCTGTCCACCAGTATCCTGCCTCGTCAACCGTGCTCGCAAAGCAAAAACGTAACCCCGTCGACTCTTCACCCTATCCACCAGCTTCCTGCGACAGGAAGCTATGGACAGGGTGAGGGAGTCAAAGGGTTAAATGACACGTTCAGTATGCTTATGGGTTTTAACCCTTTGTCTGCTGCACCCTATCCACCAACTGCAAAAAACACAACCCCCTGACTCCCTCACACTATCCACCAACTGCAAAAACTTAACCCTTTGGCTCCCTCACCCTATCTACCAGCTGCAGGAAGCTGGTGGATAGGGTGAGGGAATGAGGGTTATTACTTTTTTTGCTAGCATGGTTGACAATGCAGGATGCTGGTGGACAAGGTGCGGAAGTCAAAGGGTTAATCTTCTCAATTTTGAAAAAAAAAGTGACATATATTTTCTACATCACATTTACGCAGACAGTGTAAGTTTACTCTGTTGTCCTTGTGCGCGGCTGTTTCTTTGTTTTGCACGTAGTGACACGTCCGAACTGTGCATCTTTGAATGCGGTTGGCGAATATCTAACATGGCATATATTTCGAACATGATGATAATAATAATAATAATGATGATAATAATAATAGTAATAATAAAAATAATAATAATGATAATAATAATAATAATAATAATAATGAAGAAGAAGAAGAAGAAGAAGAATGATGATGATAAGAAGAAGAAGAAAAAGAATGATGATGACGACGACGACGACGACGATGATGATGATGATGATGATGATGATGATGATACTAATGACGATAACAATAACGTAATAATAAATACTACTACTGCTATTACTACTAGTACTACCACCACTGCTGCTACTACTACTACTATTACCACCACCACCACCACCACCACTACTACTACTACTACTACTACTACTACTACTACTACTACTACTACTAGTGGTATGTATAAGGCAACAAATCTTGGTTCAAGAATCAATCCAAGGCACGCACTCCCATCATTCACCAAAACAATCACCAACAACGACCACAAACTCCAGTGCACAAAGCACACGCAAACCAGGAGGGGGAAGACAGGACGGGAGTAAGTGAAAGCAAAAGATCTAATTCTTATCGGCAACGGCAGTGAGTGTACATGTAATTCGATTGTCTGTTGGGATAGCAGAGGCTTCATTGGCGTTGTGGCAGGGATCCTGCCTTCCATTCTGTAGACATTCCAATCTGACTCTTGCCTTCCATTCTGTAGGAATTCCAATCTGACTGCTGCCTTCCATTCTGCAAGGGTTCCAGTCTGAATCCTGCCTTCCATTCTGTAGATGTTCCAGTCTGATTCCTCTCTTCCATTCTGTCTGAGTTCCAGTCTGACTCCTCTATTCCATTCTGTCTGAGTTCCAGTCTGACTCCTGCCTTCCATTCTGTAGATGTTCCAGTCTGACTCCTCTTTCCATTCTGTAGATGTTCCAGTCTGACTCTGCCTTCCATTCTGTCTGAGTTCCAGTCTGACTCCTCTCTTCCATTCTGTCTGAGTTCCAGTCTGACTCCTCTCTTCCATTCTGTCTGAGTTCCATCTGACTCCTCTCTTCCATTCTGTCTGAGTTCCAGTCTGACTCCTGCCTTCCATTCTGTCTGAGTTCCAGTCTGACTCGAAAACAAACTTTGTGTAAAACCTCCAGTCCACCTATCTCTGAAGAGGAACCTGACCCTTTCAGAGTTGGGGAAGGTAAACCAGAGAGAGAGAGAGGAGTTAAACATTGTCATCATCGTGTTGGCTCCGAGAGAAGTTGGTCTTTACCAATCCATTCGTTGCCTGCGATCTGGAGGTTATGGGACAACCTGTAACCCCCCCCCCCAATTCTTCTTTCTTTCTTTGTGTGTGTGTGTGTGTGTGTGTGTGTGTGTGTGTGTGTGTGTGTGTGTGTGTGTGTGTGTGTGTGTGTGTGTGTGTGTGTGTGTGAATATTCTCTGTTATTTGTTTCCATTGAAAAAAGAAAAGGGCTTCGTCCCCTGCGACATTAGGGTTATGGGACAACCTTTAATAACCTCCGTTTTTTTTGTTTGTTTTGTTGTTGTAGTTTTTTTTATGTGAATCTGAATATGCTCTGTTATTTGTTTATATTGAAAAAAGAAAGAGTAAGGAGATTTTTGTTCATATTGTTGAACAGGGATTTTTGTTCATATTGTTGAACAGGGATTTTTGTTCATATTGTTGAGCAATCTCATTTCTTTTTCTTCATATTATTGAACAATCTCTTTTCTCATATTTGTTTTTAAGAAGCCGAGTGGCGCAGCGGAATCGTTGTGGGCCTGTAACCGAGAGGTCCGTAGATGGAAACCACGCTGTGGTAAACGATTTTACGTGAGCTGGTGTTTTTTTAAAACATTTTTCATTCATTTATTTTTTTCTCACAGAGCTGTGGATCAAGATCCCAGGCCTGGAATTCAGTCTACCTGCAGTATAAACACTGGCTTGTTCCCTTTCCGTCTTAACCCTTTGACTCCCGCACCCTGTCTACCAGCACCACCCTGCTTTGTTAACCATGCTAGCAAAGCAAAAACAAAACCCTTTGGTTCCCTCACCCTATCCACCAGTTTCCTGCAGGAAGCTGGTGGATAGGGTGAGGGAATCAAAGGTTAAGTTTTGCAGTAGGTGGATAGGGTGTGGGAGTCAGGAATCAAAGGGTTAAGTTTTGCAGTAGGTGGATAGGGTGTGGGAGTCAGGGAATCAAAGGGTTAAGTTTTTGCAGTAGGTGGATAGGGTGTGGGAGTCAGGGAATCAAAGGGTTAAGTTTTTGTAGTGGTGGATAGGGTGTGGGAGTCAGGGAATCAAAGGGTTAAGTTTTTGCAGTAGGTGGATAGGGTGTGGGAGTCAGGGAATCAAAGGGTTAAGTTTTTGCAGTTGGTGGATAGGGTGTGGGAGTCAGGGAATCAAAGGGTTAAGTTTTTGCAGTAGGTGGATAGGGTGTGGGAGTCAGGGAATCAAAGGATTAAGTTTTTGCAGTAGGTGGATAGGGTGTGGGAGTCAGGGAATCAAAGGGTTAAGTTTTTGCAGTTGGTGGATAGGGTGTGGGAGTCAGGGAATCAAAGGGTTAAGTTTTTGCAGTTGGTGGATAGGGTGTGGGAGTCAGGGAATCAAAGGGTTAAGTTTTTGCAGTTGGTGGATAGGGTGTGGGAGTCAGGGTGTCAAAAGGTTAAGTTTTTTAGTTGGTGATAGGGTGTGGGAGTCGAAGGGTTAATGTTCCAACCATTCTGGTGGTTCAGATGTTTCCTAGGTCCCACTCTCTTCCCCATTTCAAGACCTTGCCAGTTTTGTGCTGGCGGAAGAAGTCTGCCAGATTTGGGTTGAGCGTATATGGAATTGTCCGAATGTGATGAATTCCTCCTTGAATGAGCTTCATAATCCAGACTTATACAGATATAAAACGTGCTATAGAGGAATCAGAAAAAAAAACACGAAAAAAGAATCAGAACGCGTATTTAATACAACCAGACAAGACAGACACACATTTTCGGCCAACTGGCCTTTGTCAAGCGTAAACGTAAGATCACAAAACAACAGCAACAACAAACAAACAAACAAACAAACAAACAAAACAATACAAAAACTAGGAGAAAAAGACTAAAACTTTCCTGCTGCTTCGCCCAGTGGGGAAAAAAAGGACTAAAATGCTGTAGAGAGTTTACCATTGTAAACTGTTGTTTTTGCATCTAGGAGACTCAGTACATAGCTATCGACCTGAAGCCAGTCAACCCGGCCAGGGTTTTTATATTGAAGACATTGTGATAACTTATAGCAGGAAAGCCGCATCAGACGCCCTCGTTTGCTATACAGCAAAATGCCGTTAGCTGGTTCGTTCTGTTTTTTTTTTGTTTTTTTGAACAAATGTTGACAAAGAGAGCGATCGAGCGAGTGAGAGAGAGAACTCAGAACTCAGAGTTGTTTCATGTACATCGGCCTTAGGCCACGATACAAACACGTGGATGGAATGGGGGAGGGGATCCGGGTTTTGACAATTCCATACATATTTCATAAAACACATACATATATATTTCGATACAATACATATGAATTTACATATACATACATATGAATACCTATGCCCCCACACAAATACATATAGAAAGAATATACACTGCACAATAATCACTGCAATTGTACTAAGGAGTCAAAAGACCTCTACATTTTGCATTGCATCGTATTATCAGAATGACTTACGTTACATCTTTTAGTTCAAACAACAGTACATCAGTTAGACAGGCATTAAATCATCATTCGCCCATCTGATCAAGAGCGAGCGAGCGAGCGAGAGAGAGAGAGACACACACACACACACACACACAGGCAGAGAGAGTTCAGTTCATATTGCTTACAGCCCAGCCGACTACTAGAGCCATATCAGGGCGAGAGAGAGAGAGAGAGAGAGAGAGAGAGAGAGAGAGAGAGAGAGAGAGAGAGAGAGAGATTACACTCGGATAATTCCATATACGCTCCACCCAGATATGACATATGTATAACTGATCAATTGAGTGGCAGAAAGTAAAGAAAAACAAGCGCAAGCGTAGTGGCCTTATAGTTTTCTGTGAAATATGATTTTGATAAATTTTGAAAAAGAAAAGAAAAAAAAATGAAAGAAAGAAAAAAAAATCGATGTCTGAACTCGTATGTACATAACCCCATTGAGAATATCAGATTTCTGTCTGTCTGTCTGTCTGTCTGTCTGTCTGTCTCTATCTATCTATTTATCTATCCATTTATCTATCTATCTATCCATCTATCTATCTATCTATCCATCTATCTATCTATTATCTATCTATCTATCTATCTATCTATCTATTATATGTATGTTTAACAACCACCACCACCACACACACGCACACACACACGTTGTGTGTGATTGAATATGACACGCAGGTGCGCTTAGAATGTTTTATGACATTTAACATTTAACTTATTTTCGCCAAATGCCTCTCCCTCTCCCTCTCTGTGTGTCTCTCTCTAACTCTCTGTCTTTGTCTTTCTCTGTCTGTCTTTCTTTCTGTCTCTCTCTTTCTCTCTCTCTCTCTCTCTCACCCTTTCTCTTTGTACCTCTCACTCTCTGTCTGTCTCTGTCTCTCTCTTCCCCCCTCTCCCTCTGTCTCTGTTTGTCTGCCTGTATGTCTGTCTCTCTCTGTCTCTGTCTCTGTCTGTCTCTCTCTCTCTCTCATTCTCTCTGTCTGCATCCTGAGTTCTGTTCTTCTCCTCTTTTTGTTTGTCTGGTTGCTTAACTCACATTTCCTATGAACTAGAACTAGGTCATGATTACAGTGAATGATATTCAATTTACATTGATGTAAACATCGTTCATAATTCATGTTTGAAATTTGACTGATAACATTAAACACTCAGGTATGACCGTGCATTTTAAATTTTCCCCATAACGTTAAATACACAAACACGTCTTCGGTGAGAAACAATACTACTGTGTACTACATTCATGGTGCCCGAGGGTGCCTGGCTAACGATAATGAAAGCCTGACTTATCTCATTGTGGACATGTACTGGTCAACCTCTATGGTCAGTTTAAACTTGTGCGTCGTACAGCTTTACATAGTCTGTAAATGTCCTGATTACTATCAGGTTACTCTAATAGTTGGACTTTCTTCTGTATACTTACGTAGATAAGGACTGGAAGTATATGAGTGAGAGAGGAGGAAAAACCGAAACCCAACTGATATATCAAAGAAGCATTCTTATTTCAGTCCAAGCAAGGACTTCTTAGACATACATTCTTTTTCTTCTTCTCTCTTTCTTCTTTCTTTCTTTCTTTCTTTCTTCTTTCTTCTTCTCCTTCTCCTCCTCCTCCTCCTCCTCCTTCTTCTTCTTTTTCTTCTTCTTCTTCTTCTTATTTCTTCGTTTCTTTCTTTCTTTCTTCTTTTTCTTCTTTCCCTTCTCCTCTTCCTCCACCTCCTCCTCCTTCTTCTTCTTTTCTTCTTCTTCTTTCCTTCTCCTCCTCCTTGTTCTTCTTCTTTTTCTTCGTCTTCTTCTTCTTCTTTTCCTTCTTCTTCTGTTTCTTCTTTTTCTTCTTCTTCTCTTCTTTTTCGTCTTCTTTACCTTCTTTTTCTTTTTCTTTTTTTCTTCTTCTTCTTCTTCTCTCTTGACTTTGTGAGCAATCATGGGACACTTCACTAAAGAAGTCTCGCGTCACACGACGTGTCTTTGGTAATACGAACCTGCGGGAGCCCATTCCTTTTCAAGTTGATTTCATTTTGTAGGATTCACTCCCCACATGCGACACGTAGTACTGAGGTACAGGATTACCAGTAGCCGAAGACAGCCTCTGACCTGAATAAACTCGTGCACTAGAGAAACATTTCAAGCCAGCGTATGCAAGAGAAAAACAGCATCGACACACTGGAGCAACAATCGTATACAAACAGACACATAGGGCAGACCAATGTGAAACCAACAGATGCATTAGACTTTATACAAGCAATCTTAAAACAGTAAATTGTCAGAGAAATAATTTTTAAAGAGCTGCATTATAATTTTCAGAGAAATAATTTTTAAAGGGATGCATTATAAACGAACAACTTGAACAACTCAGTCACTTGGAAATCTTAGCATCAATTGACATCAAATAATAACATTAATTGACATCAATCCAACAAAGAATGAAACAAGATACGGGCATGTAATATACATGTAAAGGCATTGCGGTATGTATGACAGCATGCTGTAACATATAGTTCGATAATTCAGTGGACTTTCATCTTGATTTTAAGGCATATACTGTATGTTTGAAGACGTCTGTTATAATTATGCTCTCTCTGAGGCTGAATTGCGAGTGCAACTTATACCATGTGTGTGTCTTCTTTTAGTGTGTTTTTTAAATGATTTCTTAGCACATCTGTCAGTTTAAAGATTGTTTCTTAAACGCATCTGTTGATTTAACACTGTTCTCATACACATCTTTTTATTCTTATTTTGTTGTTGTTGTTATTGTTGTTGTTGTTGTTGTTGTTGATGATGATCCAATGTATGCAACAATTTAAAACTGAAAGACCCATTAGAGAAATAATCTAAAAAACAAACAGCCCAAAGAAAACATACAAACAGACAGAAAACAAACAACAAACAAACAACAAACAAACAAACGAACAAACAAACAAACGAACAAACCAACCAACCAACCAACCAACCAAACAAACAAACAAACAAACGAACAAGTGTGTAAACTCCCTTCTTGTATATATACAAACGCACACAACAAATACGCACGCTAAAGATTATGTAAATCATGACAATGGCTGGCCTGTGGAAAAATGAAAACACCCCAGTACATGTGTGCACGCCCACCAAAGACACAGACTGTATGCAACAACATAGTGAAACATGGTCGGCTGGCCTAACAGCTTGAGTTCTCTGTGCTCCCTAAAACATCTCATTATGTATAGTGCGACGTGAGTGGACATAGTGTGGAGAATAGCATCGTACAAGAACAGATTACAAAGCTGTAGAGAATCGGTCATAACCAAAATAAGCACACGGAACCATCTTAACCTTTTGACCCCCTCACACTATCCATAAGCATCCTGCATCGTCATCAGTGATTGCAAAGCAAAAACGTAACTAGTTGATTCCCTCACCCTATCCACCAGCTTCCTGCAGGAAGCTGATGGATAGGGTGAGGGAGACAGAGGGTTCTTTTTGCAGCTGGTGTATAGGGTGCGGGAGTGAAGGGTTAAACCAGCAGATGCACTTGGAGAAACATTCAGAAACAGTCAGTGAAGAAACATTCAGAAACAGTAGAGAAACATTCAGAAACACTCTGTGGAGAAACATCCAGAAACACTCAGTGAAGAAACATTCAGAAACACTCAGTGAAGAAACACTCAGTGGAGTAACATTCAGAAACACTCAGTGGAGTAACATTCAGAAACACTCAGTGGAGTAACATTAAAAAACATTCAGTGGAGTAACATTCAGAAACACTCAGTGGAGTAACATTCAGAAACACTCAGTGGAGTAACATTCAGAAACACTCAGGGGAGAAACATCCAGAAACACTCAGTGGAGAAACATTCAGAAATACGCAGTGGAGAAACATTCAGAAACACTCAGTGGAGTAACATTCAGAAACACTCAGTGGAGAAACATTCAGAAACACTCAGTGGAGAAACATTCAGAAACACTCAGTGGAGAAACATTCAGAAACACTCAGTGGAGTAACATTCAGAAACACTCAGTGGAGTAACATTCAGAAACATCAGGGGAGAAACATCCAGAAACACTCAGTGGAGAAACATCCAGAAATACGCAGTGGAGAAACATTCAGAAACACTCAGTGGAGTAACATTCAGAAACACTCAGTGGAGAAACATTCAGAAACACTCAGTGGAGAAACATTCAGAAACACTCAGTGGAGAAACATTCAGAAACACTCAGTGGAGAAACATTCAGAAACACTCAGTGGAGTAACATTCAGAAACACTCAGTGGAGTAACATTCAGAAACACTCAGTGGAGAAACATTCAGAAAACACTCAGTGGAGAAACATTCAGAAACACTCAGTGGAGAAACATTCAGAAACACTCAGTGGAGAAACATTCAGAAACACTCAGTGGAGTAACATTCAGAAACACTCAGTGGAGAAACATCCAGAAACACTCAGTGGAGAAACATTCAGAAACACTCAGTGGAGTAAACATTCAGAAACGCTCAGTGGCGAAACATTCAGAAACGCTCAGTGGAGTAAACATTCATAAACGCTCAGTGGAGTAACATTCAGAAACGCTCAGTGGAGTAACATTCAGAAACGCTCAGTGGAGAAACATTCAGAAACGCTCAGTGGAGTAACATTCAGAAACGCTCAGTGGCGAAACATTCAGAAACGCTCAGTGGAGTAACATTCAGAAACGCTCAGTGGAGTAACATTCATAAACGCTCAGTGGAGTAACATTCAGAAACGCTCAGTGGAGTAACATTCAGAAACACTCAGTGGAGTAACATTCAGAAACGCTCAGTGGAGTAACATTCAGAAACGCTCAGTGGAGTAACATTCAGAAACGCTCAGTGGAGAAACATTCAGAAACCCTCAGTGGAGAAACATTCAGAAACACTCAGTGGAGTAACATCAGAAACACTCAGTGGAGTAACATTCAGAAACACTCAGTGGAGAAACATTCAGAAACACTCAGTGGAGAAACATTCAGAAACACTCAGTGGAGTAACATCCAGAAACATTCAGTGGAGAAACATCCAGAAACACTCAGTGGAGAAACATCCAGAAACACTCAGTGGAGAAACATTCAGAAACACTCAGTGAAGAAACATTCAGAAATACGCAGTGGAGAAACATTCAGAAATACGCAGTGGAGAAACATTCAGAAACACTCAGTGGAGAAACATTCAGAAATACGCAGTGGAGAAACATTCAGAAACACTCAGTGGAGTAACATTCAGAAACACTCAATGGAGTAACATTCAGAAACACTCAATGGAGAACATCCAGAAACACGCAGTGGAGAAACATTCAGAAACACTCAGTGGAGTAACATTCAGAAACACTCAGTGAGAAACATTCAGAAACACTCAGTGGAGAAACATTCAGAAACACTCAGTGGAGAAACATTCAGAAACACTCAGTGGAGAAACATTCAGAAACACTCAGTGGAGAAACATTCGAACCTCAGATAGGGAGAAACATTCAGAAACTCAGTGGAGTAACATTTCAGAAACACTCAGTGGAGTAAACATTCAGAAACGACTCAGTGGAGAAATAACATTCAGAAACGCTCAGTGGAGTAACATTCAGAAACGCTCAGTGGAGAAACATTCAGAAACGCTCAGTGGAGTAACAATTCAGAAACGCTCAGTGGAGAAACATTCAGAAAACCTCAGTGGAGAAACATTCAGAAACACTCAGTGGAGTAACATTCAGAAACGCTCAGTGGAGTAACATTCAGAAACACTCAGTGGGAATCAGAAACCCTGAGAAACATTCAGAAAACACTCAAGTGGAGAACATTCAGAAACACTCAGTGGAGAAACATTCAGAAACACTCAGTGGAGAAACATTCAGAAACACTCAGTGGAGTAAACATTCAGAAACACTCAGTGGAGAAACATTCAGAAACACTCAGTGGAGAAACATTCAGAAACACTCAGTGGAGTAACATTCAGAAACACTCAGTGGAGTAACATTCAGAAACACTCAGTTTAGTAACATTCAGAAACGCTCAGTGGAGTAACATTCAGAAACACTCAGTGGAGAAACATTCAGAAACGCTCAGTGGAGGAACATTCAGAAACGCTCAATGGAGAAACATTCAGAAACACTCAGTGGAGAAACATTCAGAAACGCTCAGTGGAGTAACATTCAGAAACGCTCAGTGGAGTAACATTCAGAAACGCTCAGTGGAGTAACATTCAGAAACGCTCAGTGGAGTAACATTCAGAAACGCTCAGTGGCGAAACATTCAGAAACACTCAGTGGAGTAACATTCAGAAACATTCAGTGGAGAAACATTCAGAAACGCTCAGTGGAGTAACATTCAGAAACGCTCAGTGGCGAAACATTCAGAAACACTCAGTGGAGTAACATTCAGAAACACTCAGTGGAGTAACATTCAGAAACGCTCAGTGGCGAAACATTCAGAAACGCTCAGTGGAGTAAACATTCAGAAACGCTCAGTGGAGAAACATTCAGAAACGCTCAGTGGAGAAACATTCAGAAACGCTCAGTGGCGAGAAACAGTTTCAAACCATTGAACACATTAAGAAAAAGGAAACAGTTTATACACGTCGATATAACGTCATTGTCAGATAAGCAAGTTTATGAAAAATAACTTTCTCAAGCAAATCTATACTGTCCATCAATACCATATACCTATTTAACCCGACGAAAATGGTTATTGTCAAAAAACGTCGTCGTTGTTGTTGATGTTGTTGTTGTTGTTTTGGTGTTAATGTACAGAAACTAGCTCCTTATTTCTTTAAAATAGAGAATGAAGTATTTTTTTAAATTATTATTTCAGAAACAAAGAACAGAGGAGAGTTCAGAGAGAGAGAGAGAGAGAGAGAGAGAGAGAGAGAGGGGGGGGGGGGAAACAAGCAAAGAAAAGGAAAGAAAACACAAAAGGAGTTATGATTTTCTGTGCACAAAGAAATAAAAGGGAAGATGCCGCACTTTGAGCTGACATTACGACCGTGTAACAGTGACCTACTTGGCGGTGGCGGATCGATACTTGGAAAGAGGTGAACTGGTTCCTGCTGCACAGGCTTTGCTTTGCGCAGGCATTTTCAAGTCTCGTTGAAATCACGCTTTGTTATCCGAGAACACGGCGAACGCCGTGCAATTGCTTCGAAGTCATTATTTTTTTGTTTTCTCTCGGAAGTCTCTGTTGCTGTCTTTGTCTGTGTCTGTCTGTCTGGTTGTTTGTATGTCTGTCTGTCTGTCTGTCTGTCTGTCTCTCTACTTCTTCTTCTTCTTCTTCTTCATCTTCTTCTTCTTCTGCTCTCTCTCTCTTTCTTCTGCTTCTTTTCTTTATAAGATCCGCTTTGGAATGAAGGAAACTTGTCGAGATTGTGTTGAGGTGTGTGGTTATCTGTCCGTCTGTCTCTGCATACATCTTGAGGTACAGAAATCCATACGTATACATTCGAGGGCTGTTTTGTTCCGAGGTTGGCTTTGCTTTAAGTCACGTAATGATACAAATACTGTCTTGTATTATCACTCATTCTGTGTCCACACACACACACACACACATACGTACTTACGGACGTACATACGTACATACATAACATACATACACACATACTTACATACATGCATACATACCTACGTACATCCATCCATCCATCCATCCATCCATCTATCCATCTCATCCATCCATCCATCCATCCATACATACATATAATATATAATACATACATACATACATCAACACACACACACATACATACATACATACATACATACATACACACATACATACATACATGCATACACACATACATACATACATACATACATGCATACATACATACATACATACATACATACATACACACATACACAGATGTCATATGTTCATACATGGATCTGTCTTGCAGCAAATCATTGCTAACACAAACATACAGACAGAAGTGAATTGCATTACTTAAAACAAAACAATGATCATCATCATGTTCCATGCTGCATGGCGCTGGCGATCACGGTCCTCCACACGAATCTATCTTTTGTCGTTGCAAGTACATCTCCTGTTCTTTCTGTCTCCATTAGATCTGCCAAACTGTCTGATATTTTCTCCTTGAGTCTACCTGGTGCTCTGGCTTATCTGTTGTGACTCATCATCATCATCATCAGGTGCCCTGCCGCATGGCGTTGGCGAGCATGGACTTCCATCTGTCTCTATCTCTTGTTGCCCCAAGCATCTCCTCCACCCTCCTCGTCTTCAGCCACTCCGCAAGCCCGTCTACCATTTTCTCCCTGGGTCTACCTGGTGCTCTCTTTCCCTCCATCTTTCCCGTAGTGACCAGGTGCTCCAAATCCCCCTTCCTCATAAAATGGCATATAAATGTTGCCTGTCTTTTCCTAATCTTCCTAAAGAATGATGTACTTGCGTCTGCCTCCATGAAGACTGTCTCGTTTGTTTTCTTTGCTGTCCATGGAACTCTCAACATTCTTCTTAGAAACCACATTTTGGCTGCCCCGGTCTTGCTCTGGCTTTGCTTGTTGACTGTCCACGCCTCACATCCGTACAACAGTATTGGTTCTATATAACATTCAAGAACTCTCTTCCTGATGTTAATTGATACGCATTTGTTGATAAGAATGCTTGTCATCCTCTTGAATGCTGTTTCGGCTTGGTTTTTGTTGTGACTAGGTGCTCAAATTCCCCTTGCCTCATAAAATGTCCTATAAATGTTGCTAGTCTTTTCCTAATCTTCTTCATTAATGTCCGTTTTGTGTTTGCTTCTTTCAAGACTGTCTTGTTTGTTTTCTTTGCTGTCCATGGAACTCTTTTGATATTATTCTCGGAAACCACATTTCAGCTGCCTCGATGTTGTTGTCTTTGCTTGTGGATTGTTCAGGCTTCGCATCCGTACAACAGTATTGTTCCTATATAACATTGAAGAACTCTCTTCCTGGTGTTATTTGATAGGCTTTTGTTAGAAATTACGTTTTTCATTTTCTTTAATGTTGTTTTAGCTTGGTCAATTCTGTTGGACGAATTGTATAAACAAAAAACAAACACACACACACACACAAAACAACAACAACAACAAACAAATAAAACAAAACAAAAAGGGGGGGGGGGAGGGGAGTAGGAGACAGAAAGAAGTTGCAGTCAGTGACAAAATGGCTGCCTGTATGAATGTCTGACGTAAACATATGAACAGAAACCGGTTTGTACATTACGCTACATATTGTATATCTTTGTGCACAGTCTTTGAAAACTGATTCCTGTATTTCTGGCCATTGAAAAAACTACCGTTGTTTTAATGGGGGAGGAAAGGAGAAAGATTCCTGATAGCGATAGCTGGGATTGACCATCCCCCTTCTCTCTCTCACCCTCTCTCCCTCCCCCCTTTCTCTCTGTCCCTCCTCTCTTTCTATCTCTCTGTTCCCTCTGTCCGTGTTTCTCCACTTCCACCTCTCTCTTATTTTCTCCTTGTCTCTCTCTCTCTCTCTGTTTATCTCTTTTTCTCTCCGTCCATCTGTCTGTCTGTCTGTCTGTTTCTCTCTCTCTGTCTGTCTGTCTGTCTGTCAGTCTCTCTGAGTGTCTGTGTTTGTGTTTGTCTCTGTTTCTCTGTGTCTGTCTGTATGTTAGTCTGTCTCTGTGTCTGTGTTTGTCTATG
>CM060313.1:9245209-9252709 GCA_030674185.1 Monoplex corrugatus | reverse complement strand
TGTGTGTGTGTGCGTGTGTGTGCGTGCGTGCGTGTGTGCGTGTGTGTCTTTTCGGCGCTTGGATTTGATTTTGTCGAGATTTTGCGCTATATAAATATTGTAATTATTATGTATGCATGTGCGTACGTATGTATGTATGTATGTATGTATGTATGTATGTATACGCTTAGATTTATGTATGTATGTATGTATGCATGTATACGCTCAGCTTAGATTTATGTATGTAAGTATGTATGCATGTATGTATGCATGTATACGCTCATATGTATGTAGGTATGTATGCATGTATACGCTCAGCGCTTAGATTTGATTTTATCAAGATTTTGCGCTATATAAATAAAATATATTATATTATTATGAATACATTTTTGGCTGTAAGAAAACTTGACTTAAGTAATTTAGACCAGATTTAATGTTTTACAGGGGAAAACAGCACCAGGTAGAACCAGGGAGAAAATATTGGATTTGCAGAGTGGATGAGGACAGAAAGGGTAGGAGATGTACTTTCAGCAACAAAAGATAGGTTGGTGTGGAGGGCCATGATCGCCAACGCCATGCGGCATGGCACATGATGATGTTGAGTTTACTTAGTCATACCAATACAATTCAGTTTTTTTTCCTCTGAGGATATTTTGGACGGAATGGGCACCACCAGAAGCATATCCTTAGATTATGTGGGTGAATGCGTTGATAAGCGTTTTTCTTCCCTGGGTCAACAAGGTGGTGTGTGTTTTTAGGTAACCATGGTTACAGCCCTGATGGCACTGCGCAGTCGGCTGGGCTTCAACCTTTGACTCCCGCACCCTATCTACCAGCTTCCTGCAGAAAGCTGGTGAATAGGGTGGGGAGTCAAAGGGTTAAGTTTTTGCTTTGCTGGCATAGTTGACAATGCAGGATGCTGGTGGAAGGGGTACGGGAGTCAAAGGGTTAAACATTAAGAATAATGATAATAATAGTGATAATGATGATGATGTGATGATAGTAATGATAATATTGATGAAGATGATGATGACGACGACGATGATGATGAGGAGGATGATAGTAATAATACTGATGATGATGTTGATGATGGTGACGACGTCGACGACGACGACATTTAGAGTGTTTCTAGTAGATAGAGTGGTATCGTGCATCTAGACCCAGAAACCCAATTTTGCTGAAATAACGTTACTAGGTGTTCAGTCGTTTGCAAGTTTAACTGATGGAGTGTACCATATACTGCTGTGGGCAATCTGATGTGTCTCACTACTGGCCTCTGGTCCCTTATGTATGTGTCTTCACAGCACGTTGAGCATTTTTTTGGTACTTTTGTGTGTCTTCAGAACACAGAGAATATGGTCTTTCCCCATTCTCTATTTTGTCTATTGGAAACGATATCAAATCCAAAACAAGTGTGACTGCCTGCGTTCAAGCATACAGGAACCAGGAAAATCACGAAAAAAAACAAACAAGGGACCAGAGGCCAGTAGTTAATTGTAGGGAGGGCAGGTGGACAGGCGATGTTGAATTGTTTTTTTCCCGATGTTCATGATCTGCAGTGATTTTTCATCTGTTGTTTTGGTGATTATGTCTGTCGCCTGTTTCTGGTGATCATGATCTGCATTTGTGTGTTATTACTGATGTTGGAAATGTGCGATAGTATTCATCTGTTGTTGATTTTAATATGATCTGCATTTTTCACTTTTTTGTTTGTTTTGTTATCATTATTATTATTATCATCATCATCATCATTATTATTATTTGGACTTTCTGCCACAGACTTAGTGTCAAGTCAAATGGCTGTGGCTCTGGCCAATAGAACTATATGACCAGTCATATGTGTCTCTGGCATCAATAACGGATGGGTATGTGGGATGTCCACGGCCCATTTTCACATTTCGACTGAAAACTGACTCTGTGATGTTTTTACTCTTCAATCTGTCTATTTCAATTATCTTCACGATCTAACATCCATGGAAGAATATTTGACAAAACTGTTTAAATCTTGATGTTCACTTTTTCAACTTTGTATCTCCATTTTCTCAATGAAGCAAGTTCACGGTTGAACTTTCTCAATTTTTAATCTCTATTTTCTCAATGAAGCAAGTTCACGGTTGAAATTTTTCAACTTTTAATCTCTATTTTCTCAATATAGCAAGCATGCTGTTGAAATTTTTCAACTTTTAATCTCCATTTTCTCAGTGTAGAAAGCTTGCGATTGCCGTCTTTCAACGTATATCTGGCACTGATTTTGCTCTTTTGAAACGATATTTATCATTGAAATGTGTGTGTGTGTGTGTATGTATGTATGCATGTATGTATGTATGTATGTATGTATGTATGTATGTATGTATGTATGTATGTATGTATGTATGTATGTGTGTGTGTGTGTGTGTGTGTATGTGTGTGTGTGTATGTTTGTGTGTGTTTGTGTGTGTGTATGCGCACGTGCGTGCGTGCGTGCGTGTGTGTGTTTGTGTGTGTGCGTGTATGCATGTGTGTGTGCGTGCGTGCGTGTGTGTGTGTGCACGCGCGTGTGTGTGTGTGCGTGCGTGTGTGTATGTGTGTGTGCGTGCATGCGTACGTGCGTGTGTGTATGTGCTTTAAACAAAATGTGAACTGAAGAGAACACTCCGAGCTGACATATAATTCATTTTGTGAGAGAGGGTCACATTTGTGGTTTTCATGCTGTGTGTGTCACTGTCA
Organism: Monoplex corrugatus; assembly: GCA_030674185.1. Taxonomy (NCBI): domain Eukaryota; kingdom Metazoa; phylum Mollusca; class Gastropoda; order Littorinimorpha; family Ranellidae; genus Monoplex; species Monoplex corrugatus. The sequence continues at coordinate 9,250,024 of CM060313.1, read as the reverse complement.
GTGTCCTCATCTGTTGTTACAGGATTTTGTGATAACGACTTTCTTATCTTACCTGCTCCATTCCTTCAGTTTAAAACAAAATGTCATTCCTCGAAGATGGTTAACAATGTTGCACTGCTGTTATTTTCGGTCTCCGATGTGTCTTTCCAGTGAGCCACCGATCTTGTCACTGTACTGTCTGTTACAACGCATGTTTCTGTGGCCGGTATCTTGTTTGTTTTGTTTTGTCTGTGTGTGTGTGTGTGTGTGTGTGTGTGTGTGTGTGTGTGTGTGTGTGTGTGTGTGTGTGTGTGTGTGTGTGTGTTGTGCGTGTTTGTGTGTGTGTGTGTGTGTGTTGTGCGTGTGTGTGTGTGTGTGTGTGTGTGTGTGTGTGCGTGTGTATATATGTGTGTGTATGATGCGCGCGCGTGTGTATGTGTGTGTGTGTGTGCGTGTGTGTGTGTGGTGTGTGTGTGTGCGTGTGTGTGTGTGGTGTGCGTGTGTGTGTGTGTGTGTGTGTGTGTGTGTGTGTGTGTGTGTGTGTGTTCGTGCGTGCGCGCGTTTATGTACTATTTTGTTTTTGTTTGTTTATATTTTGACGTGATTTCTGTATTTTGGGATTTCTTGCACCTTTTTCCCCACATTCCCTCCCACTTGACCCAAACTTGTGTCCTGCATGTCTGCGTGCGCCTGTCTGTGTCTGTGTCTGTGTCTGTATCTGTGTCTATGTCTGTGTCTGTGTCTGTGTCTGTGTCTGTAAACGCCTGTCAGTTTATGTGTATGTGTGCGTGTGTGATTTCTCTGCTTTGCCCTATCCTCCCCCTCCCCTCCCTGTTCACCCAGACCTCTGTGTCTTTGGCAGCAAAATGGAAACCATATCTTTGTCGTGTACACAGTGAAACAATTGGAACTGGTTACAGTGGTCATACACTCGTACACTAACCAGAGGAAGTAAAGTCAAACTCTGGACAAAACGAAATTAAACTCTAAAAAATGAAGTAAAACTCTTAGAGAAACTGAAGTCAAACTGTAAAGAATCGGAAACAGGATGCCAAAGAAACTGAAGTAAAATTCTTGGAGAAACTGAAATAAAAGAAACTAAAAAGAAACGAAAAGTAACTAAAGAAAAGACTAAAAGAAATTAAAATATAAACCTGGAGAAACTGATGTAAAGGTCTAGAGAAACTGGAGTAAAACTCAAGGGAAGCTGAAGTAGATCTCCAGAGAAACTGGAGTAAAACACTTGGAAACGGAAGTAGAACTTTAGAGACAAACTGGAGTAAAAAATCTACAAAAACTGGAGTTTAACTCTTTGAGAAAAATAAAGGGAAAACTCTGCAGAAATTGAAGTAAATTTTTAGAGAAACTCAAATAAAATTCTGCAGAAACTGTAATAAAACTCTAGAGAAACTCAATGAAAACATTAGTGAAATTTAAGTATAACTCAAAAGAAAGTGAAGCGGACCAATTGGAGAAACGAAACTGAAGTAAAATCCCACGAGAATTTAAGTAAAACTAGAAAAAAAATGAAATAGCCTGTGACTCAAGAGAAACTAGAGGAAAGCTGGAGAGAAAATACATTAAAAACTCTAAAGAAAGTAAAATATAATAATAATAATAATAATAATAATAATTACAATATTTATATAGCGCAAAATCTCGACAAAATCAAATCTAAGCGCTGAAACAGACACACACGCACGCACGCACGCACGCACACACACGCACGCACACACACACACACACACACACACACACACACACACACACACACACACACACACACACGCATGGCTATAAATGGGGAGAAAGAATAAAAGCAATAAAAGCAAGAATAAAAGCAATGGAAAATTATAGAGAGCATATCATATACAATTATATATTAAAACAAAGTGTTCCCCTCCGAGCGGAGACAGGCTGCAGAGGGGGGTTGAGTGAGGTTAGGATTTTATGCAGAGGAGAAAAGGTGAGTTTTGAGAGCGGACTTGAAGGAGACAAAAGTAGGTTGCTGACGGACTGAGAGAGGAAGTTTGTTCCAGGAGAGTGGACCAGAAACTGAGAAGGCTCGTGGACCATAGGTATTGAGCTTAGTGCGTGGAAAGCGAAAAGTCAGAGGATCGGAGGCAGAGCGGAGGGTACGTGAGGGAAGATAGATCTCAAGTAGGCTTGACAGGTAATCGGGGGCTGCGTTATTGAGGCTTTTGTAGCACATGGTGTCTAGTTTGTACTGTATGCCCTTTGATACAGGGATCCAGTGAAGTTGTGCCAGGAGAGGAGATATGTGGTCAGCTTTTTTCTTTTTGAGTACAAGGCGTACAGCATTGTTTTGAATGCGCTGTAGGATGTGAATGGTGGAGGCAGGAAGACCAGACAGGAGTGAATTGCAATAGTCAATGCGAGACATTATGAAGGAGAGAACGAGTTTTGCAGTTGTTTCGACAGAGAGATACTTCCTGATCAGGCTTATACGATGGAGGCGATAGTAGCAAGATCTGGCAGTTTGAGAAACAAAGTTGTTCATGGAGAGGGTAGAGTCAATGCAGACACCAAGGTTTTTAGCTGAATCAGAAATTGGGACTGATGTGTTACATAATGGGAGAGAAAGAGGAGGCAGCTGAGAAAGTTTCTGACGGGTGCCAATGAGGATAGCTTCTGTCTTGTCGTCATTAAGCTGAAGTTTGTTGAACGTCATCCAGTTCTTAATGTCCGAGTAACACACGAAAACTGACGTAAAACTCTTGAGAAACTCCGGCAGTAGAACTAGTCAGACAGTGGGAAAAACAAGAAAGCTCTATAATCAGTTTGTGCAGTGTGTCAAATAATGTTCTGTTGAAAAGTGTTAGAGCTGACAAAGATCAAGAGATGTTGACATTTTTCATGTTCTTGACAGAATTTCCTGCAGGAAGTCCTTGATCACGTGTCAGTAAAACAATGATTCACTCACTTACACACACGTAAATGCATACATGCAAGGCTCACAGACACACACACTTACCTGCACACACACACATACATACACACACGCACACGCACACACACACTCACACACACACATACATACACACACACCAATACACACACACTCTCACACACACGCATCACACACACTACACACACACACACACACACACACAACACACACACACACGCACACACACACACACATACACACACATACACACACACACGCGTACATGCAACACATACACACTCTCACATACACGCATACACACAGACACACACACACACACATACACACCACACACATACATGTACACACACGCACACAAACACACACACACATACACACACACACACACACACACACACACACACACACACACACACACACGTCGCTTATACATGCACAGGCACGCCTGTACACACACACAAAAGAGTTACTCTCACTTAATTACTTTCATTCACGCAAAACACACACACACACACACACACACATGCATACACACACACACACACACGATCACACACACAAATCACACACATACACACACACACACACACACACACACACACACACACACACACACACACACCACGCACGCACGCACAGGCTTGTGCAGTTCACCGCCTCTCAGTGAAGACGGTGTGGTCAAACTAGGCAAGCTTATTGATTTTCAAGCAAATCAGTGTCTCCTGTAAACCCCTGGATATGTATCAGACTCACGCCCATAACTTCTTGTTTGTCCAAGTAGGCTATCTCTCCGGCAACAGATCTGGCTGGGGATTTTAATTGTCAGGGATCCCCTCATTCACCGCCACCACCATCGTTCGTTTCTTCTTCCTCCTCACCATCTTTTAGAATTAAAAAGAGAACGACTGTTCTGTGTTGTTGAGTTTAAAGTCCTACCACTCTCAGAGTATACGAGGACTAGCTCTAAGAATTGCTCAAAGAAGCCTTATAAATTTTTTTGTCAGTTGCATTGTGAGATACCGATGTTTTTGTCGAATTCTCCTTCAGAGAACGACTGCTAGTGGTGGTTTTGTTAAGTAGAGTAAATGTAGAGGTACGTAGGCACGGTCCTCGGCCCCAATAAGAACAGGGTTGTCCCCCTTGCAATCGTCATCATGTGCCCTGCCGCGTGGCGTTGGCGATCATGGCCCTCCACACGAATCTGTCCCCTGTCGCTGCAAGTACATCTTCCACCCTCTCTGTCTTCAGCTACCCTGCAAGTCCGTCCAGTATTTTCTCCCTTGGGTCTACCTGGTGTTCTCTTTCCCTCCAGCTTTCCTGTTGTGACCAGGGGCTTTAATTTCCCCTTTCCTCATAAAATGTCCTATAAATGTTGCTTTGTCTTTTTCTAATCTTCTTTATCAATGATCTTCTTGTGTTTGCGTCCTTCAAGACTGCCTTGCAATGTTAAAATCGAATAAAGTTTCCATTGGTTTATATCGTGACGGACTGGGCAGATAATTATGCGGGTAAAATGTCTTCTGTGTTACTTTGTTTTTGCTGTTTGTGTTTTTGTTATTTGTTTGTTTGATTGTGTTTTTAATTTTAGGATCGTCGCACTCAGGGAGGTTACCCTTGTGCTCACTTTTATTTTTTCGTCCTATTTTCAACGCCACCTTAATGGCCACAGAAGCTGGCACAGTTTTTACAATGCCATGATGATGATGTCGATGATGATGATGATAATCATAATGCTATGGAGTTCCATCTACGTTTGAGACTGCGTGACAGAGCTGTACTCTTAGCTAACGATCATGATATATCCTGGCGTCAACCAGGCCCGAGAGATACAGACACCTGCGATGCTAGTCAGAAGATTTGAGCAACACTCTCAATGATGCATCCGTGATGTGGATGAGACTCGA
>CM060313.1:9232709-9235209 GCA_030674185.1 Monoplex corrugatus | reverse complement strand
TTTCCTCATAAAATGGCCTATAAATGTTGCCTGTCTTTTCCTAATGAATGATTCACTTGTGTCTGCCTCCATCAACACTGTCTCGTTTGTTTTCTTTGCTGTCCATGGAACTCTCAACATTCTTCTTAGAAACCGCTTCTCAGCTGCCTCAATCTTGTTCTGGCTTTGCTTGTTGGTTGTCCACGCCTCACAACCGTACACTGTCACTGTCACCGTCACTACCATCCACAGTCACATAATCAGAACATAATCAGAACATGGTGAAAAGTCGTGTCAGGTTCTGTGGCCCTTCATGGCCTGTTGTCGTGCTGTTTTTCAGTCTCGTTCGGTCCGGAGGTGTGTTGGAGAGTTGAAATGAGTGGTGTGGGGGCTAATGACACAGAAGCAATGCAAAAGATTGGGTGGAAATAAAACAAAATTATAAAAAAAACCTGATCTTAAAGGTCACAGTGACACCAAAATAGAACATTTCCTTTAAGATTTTTACATTCACAGCTACATGTTGGGCCGCATTTGCAACCTAAATTTAGTCATGAGTTATCCATGACGACAACAACAACAACAACAATAACAACAATAATGATAATAATGATAATGATGATAATAATAATAATAATAGTAATGATAATAATATAATAATAATAATAATAATAGTAATGATGATGATGATGAGGATGAGGATGATAATAACAATGCTGCTGTTGCTGCTACTACTACTATTACTACTACTGATGGTGATGATGATGGTGATGGTGATGGTGGTGATGAGGATGATGATGATGATGATGAATAGTGACAATAACAAAGGTAATAATAGTAACAATGACAATAATAACAAAATTAATTACAACAATAACAACAACTCCAACAACAACAACAACAACAACTCCAACAACAACAACAACTCCAACAACAACAACAACGACGACGACGACGAAGATGAAAAAGAAGAAGATGATGAAGAAAAAGAAGAAGAAGATGAAGATGAAAAAGAAGAAGAAGAAGATGAAGATGAAAAAGAAGAAGAAGAAGATGAAGATTAAAAAGAAGAAGAAGAAGATGAAGATTAAAAAGAAGAAGAATTGCGAAGAAGAAGATGAAGATTAAAGAAGAAGAAGAAGAAGGAGAAGAAGAAGAAGAAGAAGAGAAGAAGAAGAAGAAGAAGAAGAAGAAGAAGAAGAAGAAGAAGAAGAAGAAGAAGAAGAATGCGAAGAAGAAGAAGAATTGCGAAGAAGATGGAAGAAGAAGAATTGCGAAGAAGAATTGCGAAGAAGAAATTGCGAAGAATTGCGAAAGAATTGCGAAGGAATTGCGAAGAATGCGAAGAAGAAGATTGCGAAGAAGAATTGCGAAGAAGAATTGCGAAGGAATTGCGGAAGAATTGCGAAGAAGAAGAAGAGATTGCGAAGAAGAATGCGAAGAAGAAGAAGGAAGAAGAAGAAGAAGAAGAAGAAGAAGAAGAAGAAGAAGAAGAAGAAGAAGAAGAAGAATGAGAAGAGAATGTGAAGAAGAAAGCGAGAAGTGTATGATCAAATGTGTAGTACAAATCTATTTGATGAATGTGAAACAAAGGTAGTATATATTATTTCACAACTGAAATGCCAAAAGACTGTTGTTTATTTATTTGTATGTGTTGTTGTTGTGTTGTTGTTGTTGTTGTTGTTGTCGCTCTTCTTCTTCTTCTTTTCTTTTTCAATCTCCCTCTCCCCATTCTCTCTCCTCTCCTCGTTTTTTCTTTCTCTCTCTCTCCCACTTTCTCTCTTCTTTCTCACCTCCTCTTTCTCTCTCTCTCTGACTCCCTCGCCCTCTCTCTCCCCCCCCCCTCTCTCCCCTGTATCCCTTTTTCTCTGATTAGCATCATCAGATATTTGTGAAATCTGAACTGTCACGAACAAAGTTTTATTTCATTTCATTAATCTCTGTCTCTCTCTTCTCTTTCTTTCTCTTCTCTCTCTCTCTCTTCTCTTTCTCTTCTCTCTCTCTTTACTCTCGCTCACTTCTTTCTCTTCTCTCTCTCTTCTCCCTCTTCTCTCTCTTCTCTCTCTCTCTCCTCTCTTCTTTCTCTCTTCTCTCTCTCCTCTCTCTCCGTCTCTCTCTCTGCTCTCTGTGTGACTCCCTCTCCCTCTCTGTCTCTCCCCCCCTCTCTCTCTCTTTCTACCCTTCTCTCTCCCCTCTCTGCCTCTTTCTCTGCTTTATAGCAGCAGATATTTGTGAAATCTGAACTGTCGCGAACAAAGTTTTATTTCATTTCATTAATCTCTCTCTCTCTCTCTCTCTCTCTCTCTCTCTCTCCATCCATCTATCTGTCTCTCTATCTATTTAACTATCTATCTATCTATCTATCTATCTATTATCTATCTATCTACCTATCCATCTATCTGTCTATCTATCTATTTAACTATCTATCTATCTATCGATCTATCTATTATCTAGCTATCTAGCTATCTATCCATCTCTCTCTCTCCCTATCTCTCTTCCCCCCCTCTCTCTCTCCCCTGTC
>CM060313.1:9225209-9227709 GCA_030674185.1 Monoplex corrugatus | reverse complement strand
TACATGTCAGCATTATACACTGACATCTTTTACCTGTCAGCATTACACATTGAACCTGTTACCTGTCAGCATTATACATTGACACCTGTTACCTGTCAGCATTATACATTGACACCTGTTACCTGTCAGCATCATTGAGTTAGATAGCAGCTGATGCTTACAACGCACGTCATAGCAACTCTTCTCCATTTACTCTGGTCTTGGCTTCTCTGTGCTACTTTGTAGACCTTCAGACCACTGATGTTGGTGATGTTGTTGATGTTGGTGACGTTGGTGATGTTGGTGATGTTGGTGATGTTGATGTTGGTGATGTTGGTGACGTTGGTGATGTTGGTGATATTATTGATGTTGGTGATGTTGTAGATGTTGGTGATGTTGTTGATGTTGGTGATGTTATAGATGTTGGTGATGTTGTTGATGTTATTGATGTTGGTGATGTTAGTGATGTTATTGATGTTTGTGATGTTATTGATGTTGGTGATGTTATTGATGTTGTTGATGTTGGTGATGTTATTGATGTTGGTGATGTTGTTGATGTTTGTGATGTTGTTGGTGTTCGTGATGTTGTTGATGTTGGTGATGATGTTGATGTTGTTGTTGTTGATGTTGTTGATGTTGGTGATGTTATTTATGTTGGTGATGTTGTTGATGTTGGTGATGTTGTTGATGTTGGTGATGATGTTGATGTTGGTGATGTTGTTGATGTTGGTGATGATGTTGATGTTGGTGATGTTATTGATGTTGGTGATGATGTTGATGTTGGTGATGTTGTTGATGTTGGTGATGTTGTTGATGTTGGTGATGATGTTGATGTTGGTGATGTTATTGATGTTGGTGATGTTGTTGATGTTGGTGATGTTATTGATGTTGGTGATGTTGTTGATGTTGGTGATGTTGTTGATGTTGGTGATGATGTTGATGTTGGTGATGTTGTTCATGTTGGTGATGTTATTTATGTTGGTGATGTTGTTGATGTTGGTGATGTTGTTGATGTTGGTGATGTTGTTGATGTTGGTGATGTTGTTGATGTTGGTGATGTTGTTGATGATGTTGATGTTGGTGATGTTGTTGATGTTGGTGATGTTATTTATGTTGGTGATGTTGTTGATGTTGGTGATGTTATTGATGTTGGTGATGTTATTCAATAGGAGATGGGTGGTCTGCCCGGATTTCTTTTGGCCTGAACTTTACCTTGTAAAAGTGTTGTCATCAGGGTTTTATTCGTGTAGCAGGTTGCGTGGCTGATGTATTTCAGTTTTGTTTTGTTGTTTTCTGCCACCAGTTGGCTTTGTGCTGTGATTTCGTTCAAAATACTTTCATTTGTTCTTTTGTCGGTCCATTTGACGCTAAAAAGCTGCCTGTAGAACTACGTCTCTGCTGCTTCGATCTTATTTTCATCTGCTTTTCTGCAATCCAGGTTTCACAGCCATATAGCATTATATATATATATATATATATATATATATACATAGATACATGCATGGCTGGATGGCTGGATGGCTGGTTGGATGGATGGATGAATAGATGGATGGATGGATAGATAGATTAGATAGGTAGATAGATAGATAGACAGACAAATAGATAGATAGATGATTAGATAGATAGATAGACAGACAGACAGACAGATAGATAGATAGATAGATAGATAGATAGATAGATAGATAGTAGATACATACATACATACATACATACATACATACATACATACATACATACATACATAGAGAGATACAGAGAGAAAGAGAGAGAGAGAGAGATGGGTGGATGGATAGATAGACAGACAGATAGACAGATGGATAGATATATAGATAGATAGATAAATAGATAGATAGATAGATACACAGATAGATAGGTAGATAGATAGATAGATAGACAGACAGAAAGATAGATAGATAGACATATAGCTAGCTAGCTAGATAGATAGACAGACAGACAGACAGATAGATAGATAAACAGATAGACACAGATAGATAGTTAGATAGCTATCTATCTATCTAGATGGATAGATAGCAGACAGATAGACAGATAGACAGACAGACAGGTAGATAGATAGATATCTATAGATCTATACATCTATGTATATATATATAGATAGATAGATAGATACACGCACATATACATACATAAATAGATAAACAAATGAATAAAAAGGTCCAATCCGCGGTTCGAACCAAGGACTTGTCGTTTACTAAGCAGTTGGTTTTTAAACCTTTGACTCTCTCTGTCTGTCCATTTGCATCTTGATTTGTCAACCACGACAGCAAAACCAAATTTTAACCCATTGACTCCCTCACCCTATCTACCAGCTTCCTGCAGGAAGCTGATGGATGGGGTGAAGGAGTCAATTCAGGAAGCTGGTGGATAGAATGAGGGAGTCAAAGGGTCAAATTTTTGCTGGTGGTGGATAAGGTGCGGGAGTCAAAGGGTTAATCGCCATGCCACTGCTCCACTTACAAATCAGGACGCCAACTACAACCCGCATGTACACACCACATCTTCA
>CM060313.1:9190209-9220209 GCA_030674185.1 Monoplex corrugatus | reverse complement strand
ATGTGGTGGTGGTGGTGGTGGTGGTGATGGTGGTGGTGATGATGATGATGATAATGACGACAACGACGACGACGACGACGGCGACGATGATGATGGTTATGATGACTTACAAGTAGAGTGTTAGTTTGTGATCGCATTCAAAGTCAAAGTCGAATTCGTTTGGAGCTGTCTGGCTGAAGAAGACTCCGAATCCAGCATCGTCAGATAAATGCCTCGTTTAAATTCGACATTCTTCTCCCGCCGTTATCACCACGTGTATGATAGGAGACTTGACAGTCTCGAGCCAGTCACGCTCAAGGGCAATGTGTGTATTGTGTTCAAATATGGAAAGGATCTTAGACACTGCTCCAATTCAGTTCAAGTTTATGTTCAGTTTGGTACAAGAAAACTGAATGGATGATATATGATCGTATGCAGTCTGAAAAGTTAGAAAATATTCATAAACCAAGTGATGATAACAGTGTTTCTAACAAGTGATGATAACAGTGTTTCTAACATGTGATGATAACAGTGTTTCTACAAGTGATGATAACAGTGTTTCTACAAGTGATGATAACAGTGTTTCTAACAAGTGATGATAACAGTGTTTCTAACAAGTGATGATAACGTGTTTCAACAGTGTATGATAACAGTTTTCTAACAAAGTAGATGATTAACAGTGTTTCTAACAAATGTACGGTACATGATTAACAGTGTTTACTAACAAGTGATGATAACAGTGTTTCTAACAAGTGATGATAACAGTGTTTCTAACAAGTGATGATAACAGTGTTTCTAACAATATGTAACAGGAGTGATAAACAGTGTTTAACATATATAATACAATAGAAACAGTGTAAAAGTGATAAACAGTCAATCAAGTGAAACAAACAATGCATCAAAACTGAGAAGAGAATGGATAAAGTCAGAATACAAAACACAAGTAAGAAAGTTGGTAACAGTTGTGGTCATTTCCAGGACCATGTTATTGATTCAAAAAATATGACAATTCTGTTCATGATGTATTGCGCTGTTGGAGTATTAACCTACAATTTTCTTTATTATAGACATTTTAAACAAATTGTAAGCGACTTCAAGTTTAGTGCTATGACAGTAATAATTTCTCGCGATTCGGAAAAAAAAAAATCACGACGTTGAAGTGGTGACCAACAATAATGTATGAAACACCAAACAGACCTGTCTCACTATCACAGGGATATATATACATATAAACTGGAGCATTGACCCTTTGACTCCCACACCCTATCCATCAACTGCAAAAACTTAACCCTTTGACTTCCTCACCCTAATATACCAGTTCCCTGCAGGAAACTGGTGGATAGGGTGAGGGAGTCAAAAAGTTAAGTTTTTGTTTGCTAGCTTTGTTGACAATGCAGGATGCTGGTGGGTAGGGTGAGGGAGTCAAAATGTTATGGTTTTGCTTTGCTAGCTTGGTTGATAATGCAGGATGCTGGTGGATAGAGTGAGGGAGTGAAAGGGCTAACAATCCCAGCACTGTAATCCACAGTCACAGAAACAGATCACATTACAGCGAAAAGCGTGGTGACATTGGTTAGTAAAGACAGAGAGAGCATGGCCTTCAATGTCCAGTCTAATTCTCTGTTCAAAATAAAATGTAGTCCACAGTGGCTGACCTACTTGTCATAGGATGCTATAATCACATCGCACGAAGGAATGATTAACGGTAATGTATTTGGCCTGAGTGTATCGCCTTTCAGTTCACACAGGAATGTAAACTATTACTGCTCTTACAGAGTGACATACTATCAGCCTTTAACCCTTTGACTCCCGTACCATATCCACCAACTGCAAATACTTAACTCTTTGACTCCTTCACCCTCTTCAACAGCTTCCTACAGGAAGCAGGTGAATAGGGTGAGGGAGTCAAAGGGTTAAATGTTTCCTTTGCTAGCATGGTTGACAATGCAGGATGCTGGTGAATAGGGTGAGGGAGTCAAAGGGTTACAATTTTTGTTTTGCAGGCATGGTTGACAATGCAGGATGCTGGTGGACAGGGTGCGGGTGTCAAAGGGTTAATCTATACGTAAATGTCAGAAATGATCACCCACCACAGGAGTGGATGATAGTGAGGGTCCTGGACTTCCCGAACATTCTTCCCATCTCCCTTCCCCCACCAGGAGCTGTCCAAGAGCTGGAACTGCTGTTGAGAAGACAGTAAGGTAGTGTGATAAATGGTTTCCTTTTTAAGTTTCAGCAAATTACATGATTTCATCAATAGCGTGTACCAAACGGTTTGTGTTTTAATCCTCTGGACAATGTTTTCCCAGGGAAGCATGCTCCTAGACATCTCCCCACCCCTATATTTCTAAAAAAAAATCTCTACCAATATCATAATCCTCCTCTGCATAAATAATGACATGTTTGAGGCTTTATTTAAAAAAATTGTCATCCTTCAAGAGTGACGGATGAAAGTAATATTTTGGGGCAGAAAATATCACCTTTCAGCCAACACGTGAATGTCATAAATGTTCATCCTTAAAGAAGAGTGACTTATTATCAGCTTTAAATCAACACATAAATGTTAGAAATGCTGATTCTTAAAGAGTGACATATTATCGACTTTATTTAAATCAACACGTAAAGAGTGACATATCAACAGATTTAAATCAACACGCAAATGTCAGTAACGTTCATTCTTAAAGAATGACATATCCATCATCATCATCATATGCCTTGCCGCATGGCGTTTGCGATCAGGGCCCTCCTTATGCATCAATCCCTTGTCATATTATCAGCTTTAAACCAAAACATGTAATGGTAGAAATATTTGTTCTGAAAGAGCGATATCAGCGTTAAATTAACAAGTGATTTTTATAACTATTCATTTGAAAGAGTTTGTATGTGGCGATTCAGAATTGTTACCCTGTGCATGTCCTAGAAGGACCATGTGCCAAACAGAGACGTCCTGGACCAGTCCAGTATACCAAACATATATACCATCTTCATCAAAAGATGCTTGCGCTGGCTTGGCCATATCCGCTGAATGCAAAATGGCCGCCATCCCAAGTGATGTCCTCCATGGAGGTTTCAGTTTCAGTTTCAGTTTCAGTTTCTCAAGATGACATCTCCGCGCTCGGAATGAATTCCATATGCATTAACGCCACAGGTGCCATGTGATGGGGAAGATCCAGAATGATCACGGCACAAGCCTTAAGCCTGCACATAACCCACGAGCTGGCCAGGTCCTGAGGTCCTACCTAGATAGTTCCATAACCCTGGGGTCGTAGGGGAGTGAGTGGCAGAGACCTCAACTTTTCCCGGGGCCAGCACCACGAGGGCGGTGCCCATCCCCTCTCCCTCGATTCAAATTCACAGTCATATTCACACTTTTGTACCAAGACTTCAGAAAGGCAAGAAGGCTAATTGGTCTTCAAAGGTGGGAAATCAATCTATCTCTCCAATGTTTTATACCAATGCAGCTGGGTAATGCCCTGCTCTTCACAATTTTCAACTGCCGTGGGATCTTTAGCGTGCGCAGCCAAAAGGCACACGGGTCCGACTGATTTTTCGTCCACTTCCGAAGCACTAGACGTTCAGTTCGATTTTCCGATCAAACTGAGGAGAAAAGTCGAAGCCTCTAAGGGGAGCAAACCCTAGCATCTCGAGTGTAGTTATTGGCAGATGAACGTCTGAACCATTCTGTCACTCTTCTCCCTTGGCTATAATTCTGTATGGATGGATAGCACGGAATCCCGGTCCCCTGGACACCCATTGCAGCAATATACGGACGTGTGGAAACGTGACCCGAAGTCTAATGATATCAGTGTGGACACCTGGGAAGATACCGCTACTAATCGCTGTGCCTGGCGACAGGCTGCATGTGGAGACATCGCCATTGCAAAGGAGAAAATAACTCGATTGAGGTTCGCAGAAGAGAGAGAAGGAAAGCTACAGTAGTGACCACCCAATCCAAAGCAAATGTGACTGCCCGCGTTCAAGCAAATAGGAACTAGAAAAAAAACACAAAAAAGAATAAGAACGAGTATTTAATACAACCAGACAAAACAGGTGCCTGTCGTGTCTTGTATCAAATATGCGTTCTTATTCTTTTTTCGTGTTTTTTTTCTGATTCCTAGTGATCATCCAGCCAAAGCCATCAGTCTTCTGCTATGCCAGGGACAACCGCTCAAGAATCTGCCTGTTCAGCCACAGCCGATGCTGTTCCACATCCCACTGAATGCTTAACCGGGCGTGTCCATTGTATCATCAGACGGACGGAGCTATGATCAAAAGTAATATTCTTTGCCCTAGACTTCACCCTTTCGTCAACATGCAAATGTCAGAAATGTTCATCCCTGAAGAGTGACAAATGTGGGTATCATAAAACTTGTCATTCCTGAAAAGTGATTGATGATAATGAAACAGTAAGCAGTAAACTCGATTTCTTGCAGTATTGCTGCGTATATAATATCGTCAGATGTTTGTGTATTCATCAGATGATGTTCTTCCCCCAAGCGGATGCCGGTAGTTGTTTCAGTATAATAATAATAATAATAATAATATAATAATAATAATATAATAATAATAATGATAATATAATAATATAATGATAATAATAATAATAATAATAATAATAATAATAATAATAATAATAATAATAATAATAATTAAATATCTAGATAGCGCAAAATCTTGATAAAAATCAAATTTAAGCGCTGAACAAATATAAATAGTATAAATAGTATCCCCATCTTCTGGAAATTATGTGCTAAATAATTTCCTCTTTTCTGTAACTCTCTTTGTTTCTACCTTGCTCCTTTGCTCTCTGTCATTTCTTCATTTCACTTCTGCCTTGCTGGGCCATTCACTTGAACGTCTTATGTACTTTCTCTTAAGATTGATAATCGAGTATTAAGTGCATTTTTGGCTGTAGGGAAATGAGTTTGGGAAGCAATTTTAGGTAACTTAGGTCCGTTTTTATATATGTTTTAGTTTCCTTAGTTATGTTTAAATTAGCATTCATGTATGTTTTTTTAAATCCCCTGTGTGATAAATTGGACGGAGTGGTCAACGTCAAGGACATCTCCTTAGATTATGTGCGCGAATGCATTGACCTGTACACTTAATTTTCTTTTCCTTTCTTTCTCCTGCTGAGGTACTGGATATGTTTTGAAACAATCCAATCAAAAAGCTATTAACACTTTATGCTAACCAATCAGAAAGCCAATACCATTTTGTGTCAACCAACCAGAACATCGATACTATTCAGCATTGTGGCCATAGCCGAACAATGCATTGATCAGTCACAAAAAGTAAGTTAATGGATCATTACCCGCTTTTTTGTCAATCAATGGTAAGTCTATGGACAAGATATGAACCCTAATTGTTGACACTATGTTACCACTGGTTAGTTACTGTCGCGCGCGGAAGGCCGCCATTGTGAATATTAGTCAAAAGCTTTTGACTCCGTGATAGTTACTGGTCAGACTGTGGATCTCTGGCCCTTTCGGTAATCACTGTATCAATATTGCAATGCCACTCAGAATGTTTGTCATCATATTATTACTATGAGTTTCTTTGTTTCATATTCTGGTTTGTATCGTACCTTTATTATCGTCAGAATTTCACGATGGAAACAACGAAAACAGTACATATTATTTCATAAAAGTCTCATAACTAAAGTATGGTAATT
Organism: Monoplex corrugatus; assembly: GCA_030674185.1. NCBI lineage: Eukaryota > Metazoa > Mollusca > Gastropoda > Littorinimorpha > Ranellidae > Monoplex > Monoplex corrugatus. The sequence continues at coordinate 9,214,556 of CM060313.1, read as the reverse complement.
GAAATGTATAAGATCTTTACCATCGTAATGATATTATATTTCCACAAATACAATTTGTAACATCAAAATGATGATAAGAACTGGAAAACAATGATAATACTGATACTGATGACGACGATGATGATGATGAAAATAATAATGATAATAAGATAATGACAATGATGATGATAATATTAACGGGATGATGATGATGATGATGATGCTGCTGTGCTGCTGATGCTGATGATGATAAAGAAGAAGAGGAGAGGAGTACAAGAAGAAGAAGAAGAAGAAGAAGGAGAAGAAGGAGAAGAAAGAGAAGAAGAGAGAAGGAGAAGAAGAAGAAGGAAGAAGGAAGGAGGAGAGAAGAAGAAGAAGAAGGAAGAGGAAGAAGGAGGAGAAGAAGAAGAGGAAGAAGAAGAAGAAGAAGAAGAAGAAAGAAAAGGAAAGAGAAAGAAGAAAAGGGGAAAAGATGAAGAGGGGGAAGTGTGAGATGGAAGAGAGTTGAGAGGGGTAGGAGAGAAGAGGAGGAGAAGGGGAAGAAGAGAGATTGTGTGGATCGAAAAGAGTAAAGGTGTGTGTTTACGACTTTGAAGGAAGAGAAGAATGATGATCGGTGGTCTATAGTGATATAATAGAATATAGTCTACATATCATCCATATCGCAAGAAGGAAGAAGAAGAAGAAGAGGAAGAAGGAGAAGAAGAAGAAGAAGAGGAAGAAGAAGAGGAAGAAGGAGAAAAGAAAGAAGAAGAAGAAAAGAAGAAGAAGAAGAAGAAGAAGAAGAAAGAAGGAGAAGAAGAAGAAGAAGAAGAAGAAGAAGAAGAAGAAGAGAAAGAAGGAGAAGAAGAAGAAGAAGAGGAAGAAGAGAAGAAGAAGAAGAAGAGGAAGAAGGAGAAGAAGAAGAAGAAGAGGAAGAAGAAGAAGAAGAAGAAGATAACAACAACGGAAAGCAGACACAGAATCAACAAGGGGGAACACAGCGATCGATAAAGAGGGGTGAAAGTGGTGAGAATGAGAAGGAGAGTGTGGAGAGGGGGTATGGATGGGGAGATTAGGGTTGGGTAGGGAGGAGAAGGGTGGTTAAGAGGGGAGTAGAGACTTGTGTTTGTTTGCAATCGATAACAGAGTATCAAGGTGTGTCGTTTTACCTGATTGCCCGTTTGAAGCGAATGGCCATGAAGCCACCCATCTGTCTATCTGTATGTCTGTCTGTGTGTCTATCTATCTATCTGTCTGTCTATCTATCTATCTATCTATCTATCTATCTATCTATCTATCTATCTATCTATCTATCTATCTATCTCTATCATCTATCTATTATCTATCTATCTATCAATTTTGTCTACATCTATTATTTATCTACTATCTATCTATCTATCAATATACATACATATAAACATACATACATCATACATACATACATACAAACATACATACATACATACATACATATACATCTGTGTGTTGTGTGTGTGTTGTGCATAGGTTTGCTTTGTGTGTGTTGTGTGCGTATTGTGTGTGTGAGTGTGTGTGTGTGTGTGTGTGGTGTGTGTGTGTGTGTGTGTGTGTGTGTGTGTGTTGTGCTCATACATATACATACAAATGTGCACGCACACATACTCACACACACAAACGAACTCTCACATACAAATATTCACACAAGTGTGATCAGAACTTGTCATTCATTGCTCGCTTTTATATTGCTTTACATCATTGTGTGTGTAACCAAATCTTGTCAATCATTGTTCGTGCACACACACACTCACACTCACTCACAAACACACAGAAGACAGGGTTAGAGAGTGAAAGGAACATCCACTGACGTATAGACTTGAATAGAGAGAGACACTTCCGTGAGGACACCTTATGCACCCGTTTCCGTCAACTTCCATCAGGACAGCGTGAGAGAGCGAAAGAGGGACCTGACGTGTCTATTTCAGTACAGAGATAGATCTCTGTGAGGACACCCTATGCACCCATTTCCGTCAACTTCCATCAACTTCCATCAGGACAGCGTGAGAGAGCGAAAGAGGGACCTGACGTGTCTATTTCAGTACAGAGAGAGATCTCTGTGAGGACACCCTATGCACCCATTTCCGTCAACTTCCATCAGGGTAGAGTGAGAGAGTGGAAGGGGACACTCACTTATGTATATACTTGAATACAGAGAGACATTTCTGTGAGGACACCCAATCCATCCGTTTTCGTCAACGTCCATCAGGGTAGATTGAGAGAGTGGAAGGGACACTGATGTACATACTTCAGTACAGAGAGAGACCTTTGTGAGGACACCCTTTCCACCCGTTTCCGTCAACTATCATCAGGGTAGATTGAGAGAGTGGAAGGGACATACAGTGACGTACATAATTGAGTATAGAGAGAGGCCTCTGTGAGGACACCCTAACCACCCGTTTCTGTGAGATTCCATCAGGGTAGATTGAGAGAGTGAAAAGGGCATCCAGTGACGTATATACTTGAGTATATACATATCAGCAATGAAACTGGGCTGTTGGAATGTCCGAACAATGATGCCTGGGCTCTCCCAAGATCTGCAAGACATCAGCGACGCCAGAAAAACCGCCGTCATAAACAGCGAACTAAAGAGGCTCAATGTGGACATTGCCACTCTGCAGGAAACACGGCTGGCTGACTCAGGAACACTAAAGGAAAGGGACTACACCTTCTTCTGGCAAGGAAAGAGTTCTGATGCCCCAAGAGAGCACGGAGTAGGCTTTGCAGTAAGGAACAGCCTGCTGAACATGATTGAACCAGGCAGCGGCGGTTCAGAGCGACTCTTGACTCTCCGCCTCAACACCACCGAAGGCTATGTCACTCTCATCAGCGTTTATGCCCCAACTCTGTCCGCCTCTCCAGACACCAAGGATGAGTTCTACGAAAATCTTGCATCAACCATAAGGAACATCCCCAGGACAGAACAACTTGTTCTTCTGGGCGACTTCAACGCCAGAGTGGGTGCAGACAATGACTCATGGCCCTTCTCCTCGGTTCCTTTGGAGTGGGGAAAATGAATGAGAATGGACAGCGACTGCTTGAGTTTTGCGCCTGCCATGAACTGTGCATCGCCAACTCCTTCTTCAAGACGAAGCCTCAGCAAAAAGTCTCCTGGAGGCATCCCCGCTCAAAACATTGGCACCAACTGGATTTGATCCTAGTAAGACGTGCCGCTATCAAAAACGTTCTCCACACTCGCTCTTATCACAGCGCAGACTGCGACACAGACCACTCTCTGGTATGTTGCAAGATCAGGCTACAACCAAAGAAGTTCCACTGCTCAAAGAAACAAGGGAACCCTCGATTGACGTCAGCAAGATGTCTCAGCCAGATCTTGTAGAACAGTTCGCAGAGGCCTTTCAGAGAGAATACGATGCATTGCAGCCCAGAGACTCTGCCACTGAGAGATGGGAAACGCTACGAGACACCATGCACCGCATTGCTATGGCCACCTTTGAGAAGAAAACTGTGAAGTCCCACGACTGGTTTGAGGCCAAATCATCAGAGATGACTCCCACTGTTGAGGCCAAGCGTGCCGCACTCACCAAGTATAAGCGGTCACCCAGTGAGAAGAATCTGCAAATCCTCAGGGCTGCCAGAAGTAAGGTTCAGCTTAACGCCAGGCGCTGCGCAAACGAGTACTGGACAGAGCTCAGCGAAGAGATACAGAGTGCTGCTGAAAGAGGCAACATCCGAGGAATGTATGATGGCATCAAGAAGGCACTGGGACCAACACAGAGCAAGATCGCCCCCCTCAAATCCTCCACTGGGGAAGTAATCAGCAATCCTAGCCAATAGATGGAAAGATGGGCGGAACACTACTCCGACCTCTACTCCACACAGAACATGGTGTCCCCCTTAGCCCTCGATGCCATCCCAACCATGCATACCATGCTGAGACAGCGTCGGCTGCGCTGGTTGGGCCACGTTCGCCGCATGGAAGATGGTCGCATCCCAAAAGACATCCTTTATGGTGAGCTTGCCACAGGGCAGAGAAACATTGGCCGCCCACAGCTGAGATACAAAGACGTTTGCAAGCGTGACATGAAGGCGCTTGAGATCAACACTGAGTCCTGGGAGGACCTCGCAGACGACCGCAACAGCTGGAGAACTACTCTCAAGAAACAGCTGCGGATTGGTGAGGACAAACTGTCAGCTGCTGCAGCAGAAAACGCGTAACAGCAATACACATGCGACCGCTGCGACAGAGACTGCCTCTCTCGCATTGGTCTGTACAGTCACAGGCGACGCTGCTTGGACCAAGCAGACAGCCCATCTAGACATTAGAATGGATGTACTTTGTCCATGGTCAGTCATGACCGAAGGAGGCCTACTACAGACAGAGGCCTTTATGAGGACACCCTCATCATCATCATCAAGTGCCATGCCGCATGGCGTTGGCGATAATGGCCCTCCATACGAATATACATGTATCCCTTGTTTGCCGCAAGCACATCTTCCACCCTCTCTGTCCTCAGCCACCCTGCAAGTCCGTCCAATATTTTCTCCCTGGGTCTACCTAGTGCTCTCTTTCCCTCCAGCTTTCCTGTTGTGACCAAGTACTCTAATTCCCCTTTCCTCATAAAATGGCCTATAAATGTTGCCTGTCTTTTCCTAATCTTCCTTATGAATGATCTTCTTGTATCTGCCTCCATCAAGACTGTTTCGTTTGTTTTCTTTGCTGTCCATGGAACTCTCAACATTCTTCTCAGAAACCACATCTCGGCCGCCTCAATCTTGTTCTGGCTTTGCTCGTTGACTGTTCACGCCTCACAACCGTATAACATCATCGCTTCTATATAACATTCAACAACTCTCTTCCTGATGTTAATTGATAGGCATTTGAGGACACCCTATGCATATGTTTCCGTCAACTTCCATCAGGGTAAGGTGAGAGAGTGAAAGGGGCACTCACTTACGCATAGACTTGAGTACACACAGAGAGACCTCTGTGAGGTCACCCTATCCACCCGTTTCCGTCAGCTTCCTGCAAGCTGGTAGACGGGATGAAGAAGTCATAGGGGCCTGGGTGGAAAAGGGGGGAGTTGAGTGAGAGAGGAAAAGAGAGGGGGAAGGGTGGGGTGGGGGGAGGGTTGTACAATGCTTCCCTGGCAACATCCATTGTTTCATCTATCGCCAGGGGCAACCAGATACCCCGATATCGCTTTCTCTTCAAAGTCGCAAGTGCTGCCACTGCGGAAAATCACGCACAGTTACAACAACCCCTGGCAGTCTCTCTTCCTGTCTCTCCTAGCAAGGTCCAAGCGATATGTGGATTCATGGGAAACACACGTGCCTGTCAGCCCCTTTTGACCATGATGCCCATGGCTTTGTTTTCTTTCTTTCTTCTTTTTTGTTGTTGTTGTCTTTCTTCCTTTCATTCATTCATTCATTCATTCATTCTTTCTTTCTTAATTTATCTGGCAGTTTCTGTCTCCAAGCCAGGACCAAGCGATATGTGGATTCATGGGAAACACACGTGCCTGTCAACCCCTTTTGACCGTGATGTCCATGGCTTTTATTTATTTATTTACTTTTTTTAAATTTATTTGTTCATTTATTTGTTTCTTTTGTTTGTTTGTTTCTTTCTTTTTTTTTCTTTCTTTCTTTGCTTACTTGTTTGTTTCGGTCATTCATCTCATTCATTCAAATGTTTGTTGACCTTTTTTTTTGTCGGGGGTGGGGGTGAAAGTCTCGCTACCGCAAGTCGAAGTGTTTTATACATCTTTTTCGGTCCCAAGTTCAATGCCACCTCAGTGACATTGACCCCACAAAGCTCAGTCCGGCTCCTCAACACAAACGCCAGTCAAAAGTTCTTTTAGTCGAAATTCCAGTGCTAGGAAGCCCACAATAGACAAATGTCTATCCGCCATCAGGTCACCAATTAGCGAAGACCCTGAACGGCTTCTGGGTCATTTTGATGGAGTTCAACAGTGTCTGTTTTGATCAAGCTTACAAAGGACACTGCCTACTACACTCCTCTTACTAACGACAGTAATAACTCAGTCCTGGAGCCTGGCCAACAGATATAATATATATATATATATATTATATATATATATATATAGAGAGAGAGAGAGAGAGAGAGAGAGAGAGAAGAGACAGAGACAGAGAGAGACAGAGAGACAGAGACAGAGACAGAGAGACAGAGACAGAGAGAGAAAGACGAGACAGAGACCAGAGAGACAGAGACCGAAATAGAGAGACAGAGAGAGAAAGAGACAGACAGACAGATAGACAGACAGACAGACAGACAGAGACAGAGAGAGAGAAAAGTGAGTTTATAAATGAGTGAGTGTCTGAGTGTATATGTCTATGCGTGTGTCTATCCGTTTCTTTGGTGTGCGTATGCAAATGCGTGGTTTTCTGTGTGCATGTGTGTGTCTGTGTGTGTGCCTGTGTGTATTCTAATGTATAAATGCGTGTGTGTGTGTGTGTCTCTGTGTGTGCATTTCTCTGTGTGTTGTGGTTGTGTATGTGTGTGAAAGAATATGTGCTTGAGAGAGACAGACAGACAGACAGACGGAGAGAGACAGAGACTGAGAGAGACAGAGAGAGACAGAGACAGAGAGAGACAGAAAGAGAGACAGAGTCAGAGAGACAGAGACAGAGAGACAGACAGAGAGAGACAGAGACAGACAGACAGAGACAGAGTGAGAGACAGAGAGACAGACAGACAGAGATAGATAGACAGACAGACAGACAGACAGATAGATAGATAGATAGATAGAGAGTGGGACTGGAAGAGGGAGACGGAGAGAGAGAAAGATATATATATATATGTTACCGTCAATGTGCGAATTCAGGCAATGTGTGTATTTCAGGCAACTATAGACTATGAGAAAGAAGAAAAAAGAAAGGAAAGAAAGGTACTATCATGGCAATACAGTATCTTGGTGTTTGAAGTTGAATCGATGGATGTTTTTTAAAATGTACGCTTGCATACATATCAAGCTCTACGGGAATTGCCTAACTCGTTTAGCAAATACGCGTATTGCCTAAACATTGCCTGAAATACACACATTGCCTGAATTCGCACATTGACGGTAACATATATATGTATTTATTGCTTTATGTGGCAAAGGCTTATACTTTTATGTTTTGTGATTGGTCCGTCTCTTTCATCATAACAGTAGAGGTTGACATGTCTTTACTTTACGTATCTCGCTTCTGCCACTAACGCTTTTACAAAGTGGCGTTTCGGAGTCTTGGCAGATGAGTCGCTGTACAAATAAGCTGCGCGCGTATATAGACAACACTGAACGAAGCAGAAGGAAAGTTTCAGTCTTTTTCCCCCAATTTTTGTATTTGGTGTTTGTTCATTTGTCACCTTACGTTTACACTTGACAAAGACCCTTTGGCCGAAAATTTGCGCCTGTCTTGTCTGGTTGTATTAAGATTTTTTTTTTCGTTTATTTTTTCTCTCCTGGTTATCAAATATGCACTTTAACATCATACGCTCGTACAATCATGTGAAGTTGACGTGGAACATTTTGTGCTGTCAATTTTGTCAAACCGTAGGGCTTGACAGGTAGCGGAACAGCTGTAGAGCTTGCCGCTGTAATAAAACATTTAATACGATAGCCACAACTGTCCACATCTTTTGCTGTTTCATCTCCGTCATATCTGAGAAAGGCTGTCTCCAACCAGGAAGCGGGTTGACCGTCTCCAGCCAAGTGGGTCGTAAATGGCAGATGGCGGATATCCTTCGAATCTGGGGATTACATGCGAAATAAGCCAGACTTACCTGGACATATAAGTAGTCCTAGACCGACAGGTTCTTGAATGTTATACAGAACCGATAATGTTATTCAGTTGTGAGGCGTGGACAGTCAACAAGCAAAGCCAGAACAAGATTGAGGCAGCCGAGATGTGGTTTCTAAGAGGAATGTTGAGAGTTCCATGGACTTTAAAGAAAACAAACGAGACAGTCTTGATGGAGGCAGACACAAGTAGATCACTCATAAGCAAGATAGGAAAAGACAGGCAACATTTATAGGCCATTTTATGAGGAAAGGGGAATTGGAGCACCTGGTCACAACAGGAAAGCTGGATGGAAAGAGAGCACCAGGTAGACCCAGGGAGAGGTGCTTACAGCAACAAGGGATAGAAACAGATGGAAGGCCTTGATCTCTAATGCCATGTGGGAAGGCACTTGATGATGATGATGATGATGAGACCGACTGGTGATGGTTTTTATGAAGATGGGTCTCTGCTCCTGTGTATGATGTCATAGAGCCCCAGTTTGCAGGCGTCAGCGATGTTGTCCATGAAGGATTTTGCTGGCCATCCTTGTTTTCTCTTTGCCTCGACTCTCCCCTGTAGGACTGATGTCATCAAGTCGGTTCTTGTGTTTCTGTTCATGTGCCCGATATACTTCAATTTTCTTTTGTTGATCTCTGGGAGCATTTTGCGTTGGATAGCTCGTTCCTTTAGCACGCTTTCGTTGGTTCTTTTGTCTGTCCATTTTACTGTGAGAATACGCCTGTAGAACTACATTTCTGCAGCGTGTATTTTATTTTCGTCATCTTTCTTCAAAGTCCAGGCTTCACATCTGTACATGACAACAGGCCAAACCAAGGTCATATCTTGAAAATACCCTGCCTGACGCATAATGGAGCCGTTAGGTGGATAGGGGACACCAAAAGCCCTGGCCCCTTCCACTCACAGGGAAAATCTTCCACCATATGCAAAGGCGGGTTGATATATAATCAACCGTACATTTAACCCTTTGACTCCCGCACCATATCCACAAAATGCAAAAATGTAACCCTTTGACTCCCTCACCCTGTCCACCAACTTTCTGCAGGAAGCTAGTGGATATGGTGAGCGAGCCCAAAGAGTTCAGTTGCTGCTTTGCTGGCATGATTGGTTGAGCAGGATGCTGGTGGACAGGGGGCAGGAGTCAAAGGGTTAATCTAGAGGGCTGAAGTCAGAGGTACCAGGCCTGCAGGCGCTCTGTAACTATGGTACCATGCAGTATATCACAAAGATTATCTACACAATCATTTACATCGGACGAAAACTGCGCCCGTCCATTGAGGCCCCTTTAAAGTGGAACAGAGCCGGGCTGTGCACATCAAAAGGATCAAGGATCACGTGCAGCGACAAAGACATGGCCGACTCCAACTCCTCTGATCTCCACGCTCGATGGTAGCCGGCAGTGAAAGCAAAAACAACAGCAAAAAAAAAAAAAAAAGCAAAAAAAAAAAAAAAAAAAAACCCAGCAAAAATAACAAAAAAAAAACCAACAGCAAAAATAACAGCAAAAAAAAAACAGCAAAAAAAAAAACAAAAACCAACAGCAAAACAACAGCAATAACAACAAAAAAACAGAAAAAAATAACAGCAAAAAATAACAGCAAAAATTAACAGCAAAAACAACAGCAAACACAAAATCAAAACAAAAACAAACAAAAAATGGCCACCTTCATCACCAGGTGTGCACTAACCATGTAGACGGTGAATGACAGATCGTCATCATATACAGGACAACACAACACAAATGTCAGCAAGTGTGCTTGGACTTGCAGATGCTTGCTTGTGCACGACGCAGCAAACACACACACACGAACTCAAGCGTGCGCGTACGTACACAGATAGAGACATGTGTGTGTGTGAACACACACACACACACACACACACACACACTCGCGCGCGGCACGCACGCACACACACACACACACACACACACACACACACACACAACACACACCATACACATGCAAACATACGCACGAGAACACAGGTACACGTACAGACACATCTATGCAAGGACGGACGCGTACACACTCGTTTGCACATATACTCACACACACACACACACACAAACGCTCGTGCACATACACTCACGCACACACACACACAGAGACTCACGCGCGCGCACACACACACACACACAGACAACACAACACAACACAACACACATAAACACACACACACACACATACACGCACACACACACACACACACACACACATACATGTACACACACACACACACACACACACACACACACACACACACACACACATTCAACGCAACACATACACACACAAGCACATACGACACACACAGACTCACACACAGACACAAACATACACACCACACACACACACCACACACACACACACACACACATATTCACACACACGCACGCACACACACACACGCACACACACCACACACACACACACACACACAACAACACACACACCGCACGCACACACACACACACCACACACACACACACACACACACACACACACACACACACACACACACACACACACACACACACACACACACACACACCACGCTCGTGTGGATTTCTATGTCACTAAACCTCATCTCCTAACCCCATCCCATCACCACCACCACCATTACACCACCACCACCAGCACCACCACCCATCACCACTCTCGTCCTTCAGCTCAGCCACAAGACCTTGACTCCTCTTGGCCTTGAGAACTTGATACATACGTCGCAGATTACATGACTGACATATATACCACGATTCTGTTGTCATCAATCAACATTTTTTATAAAAATCGCTCCCATTTTTCTCAGGTGCATGTATACACGTTGTTTTGCCCACACTGCGCAGGCGGTATGTTGCCGCACAGTCTGCGTACTGCAGTTTTCAGTCTTAGTTTCTCAGGATAAGAGTATCTGCGCTTTAAAGAAATTCCATACGTTCTCACGCCACCACAGTTTCAGTTTCAATTTCTCAAGATGATGTCTCCGCGCTCGGAATGAATTCCATACGTGATGGAGAGGATCCAGAATGATCATGGCACAAGCCTTAAGCCTGCACATAAACCTATGAGCTGGCCAGGTCCTGAGGCCTTACCTAGATAGTTCCATAACCCTGGGATCGTAGGGTAGTGAGGTGACAGAGACTTCAGCTTTTCCTGGGGCCAGCACCACAAGGGCGGCACCCATCCCCTCTCCCTCGATTCGAATTCATATTCATACTCACTTTTTTTTAATCAAGATTTGAGAAGTTCAAGAAGGCTAATTGGTCTTCAAGGGGTGGGACCTGGGAAATCAACCTATCTCTCCAATGTTTTTTACAAGGTAGCCGGGCAATGACCTCCTCTTCACGATTTTCAACTGCCGTGGGATCTTTAGCGTGCGCAGCTAAAAGGCACACGGGTCTGACTCGTTTTTCGTCCCCTTCCGAAGGACTAGACCTTCAGTTCGATTTTCCGGTCAAACTGAGAAGAAAAGTCGAAGCCTCTACGGGGAGCGATCCCTGAAACCTCGAGTTGAGTTATTAGCAGGCGAACATCTGAACCTTTCTGCCACTCTTCTCCCTGTAATCCGAAGGTGTGTTATGTCTTTTTCCTCGAGTTATTAAAGAAAATATTGCACAGAACGGTTGCAAATATTCGACTGATTGGTTGACTTACATATCTGAAATTGTTTCTGTACATCACGTCTCCCTAGAGCCAAACATTGCGCTAAGTATGTTTACATATTCATCAATCCTAAGAAAAAGTGCGTAAGACTTTATCAAACACATACAGGTGAATGGACCAGTAACAGAAAATGATAGGAAGAAATGACAGAAACCAAACGAACAAAGCAGAAACAAAGAGAGTGACAGAAAATAGGAAATTTCTAGCACAGAATTTCCAGAAAGTGGGGATACTAATTGTTCTGAAAGAGACCCGGTATCCCTAGGATTGGGAGCGGGGGGGGGGGGGGGCAGAGATGCTAAGCTGCCATGGAACCACCCACCAGAGGTTGTGTACAGTTACTGATTGATGTTTACATCTGTTTGATGAGGATATTTTATGAGGAAAGAGAAATTAGAGCACCTGGTCACAACAAGAAAGTTGCAGGGAATGAGAACACCAGGTAGACCCAGGGAGGACATATTAGACGGACTTGCAGGGTGGCTGAGGACAGAGAGGGTAGGAGATGTACTTGCAGCGACAAGGGGTATATTCGTATGAAGGACCATGATCGCTAACGCCATGCGCCAGGGCAAATGATGATGATGATGATGACATGTACCCAATTATCAGTTCTAAGAGAAAGTACGTAAGACTTTATAGAACACATACAGGTGAATGGACCAACAGGGCAGAAACTAAAATGGAAAAAAAATGACAGAAAGCAAACAAACAAGGCAGAAACAAAGAGAGTGATAGAAAAAAGAGGAAATTTCTTGCACAGAATTTCCAGAAGATGGGGATACTGTTTATACTGAAAGAGCCCCCGGCATCCTCACTGGGGGAGGGAGAGCCAAAGATGCCAAGTGGCCCTGGAACCACCCGTAGAGGTTGTGTGCAGTTATTGATGTTTACGTGTGTTTGGTGTGGACAAACAACCAGGTGGGTCATATATACAAATGTTGATAATATCTGCTTCCACTCGGCGTCTGTTTGGCAGCTCATAGGTTTATGTGCAGGCTTGAGGCTTGTGCCATGATAACCATACATATGGCACCTTGTGACTTTAGTGCATATGGAATTCGTTCCGAGCGCGGAGATGTCATCTTGAAAAACTGAAACTGAAACTGAAATTGGCATATAGGTAGATCTCCCATCCTGCAGTTTGACTACATGGATTTGAGTCGTGTTTGACGAAGCTTCGTGCAAACAGCACCAGTCAAAGAGTGCCTGACCTTCTCCGGGGAATGGGAAAGTTAACCATTTAGCTCCGGCACCCTTCCACCAGCATCCTGCATTGTCAACCATGCTAGCAAAACAAAAACTTAACCCTTTGACTCCCTCATCCTATCCACCGGCTTCCTGTGCTGCACCTAGTTCTGCCAACAATTACCGGTATATGGCGGACTCCTTGGTCCTGTGCAAAACCCTGTGTGCTGCTAGCGCTGGCAAGGTCTTGAAATTGGGAAGGGGAGGGAGAAGGAACCATGAAACACTGAGCTGACACCACCAGAGTGATAGAAACATTAACCCTTTGACTCCTGCACACTGTCCACCAGCACCCTGCATTGTCAACCATGCTAGCAAAGCAAAAACTTAACTCTTTGACTTCCTCCTGCAGGAAGCTGGTGAACAGAGTGCCGGAGTCAAAGGGTTAAGTTTTTGCCGTTGATGAATAGGGTGCGGGAGTCAAAGGGTTAAGTTTTTGAGATTGGTGGATAGGGTTCGGGAGTCAAAGGGTTAAGTTTTTGCGGTTGGTAGATAGGGTTCGGGAGTCAAAGGGTTAAAACAGCCAGATTGAGAAGATCGGCACCAGCCTTATACGATCGTATTGTAAAGTCCGACAAAAAATTGAGGCCTCTACCACTTCCCAGTTCAACAAGCTTAGGGTTGTGGGACAGTCTTCTGTTTTAACCCTTTGACTCCCCAACCCTATCGATCAACTGCGAAAACTGCAGGAAGCTGGTGGACAGGGTGAGGGAATCAAAAGGTTAAGTTTTGCTGGTGGATAGGTGGATCAAGGTAGGTAGAATCAAAGGATTGTTTGCTGGTGGATAGGGTGAGGGAATCAAAGGAAGTTTTGCTGGTGGAAGGTGAATCAAAGGGTGAAGTTTTGCTGGTGGACAGGGTGAGGAATCAAAGGTTAAGTTTTGCTGGTGGATAGGTGAGGAATCAGAATTTTTGCTTTGCTAGCATGGTTGGCAATGCAGGATGCTAATGGACAGGGTGCGGGAGCCAAGTGTTAAATTAGACGACTGGTGTTGTGTGTTTCCGCTTGGCGCAGACAAACACACAGTGTGCGAATATCGATGATGTTTGGTTCCACTTCATCCCCTGCTGCCTACGCGCATCAATCACGCACGCGCTCCGCTCGTGGCTGCAAGGAACACCGCTCGTGCGCGAAGCGTGCAGACATGCCTGATTTGGTTTCACTGTTAGGATTACACAGGTATTTCGATCGAACCGTGATTATATAATTCTGATGATACTGTCCTCCCCCCCCCCCACACATTCACACATACACACGTACACACACACATAACACATACGCGCTCGCACAAGCACACACATACACTGATAGATCACATACGCACGCACACAACATACGACACACACACATACACATACGTGTGAGCACTCCACACACACAAAAATACACACACTGTACACACACACACACAACACACACACACACACACATACACACACACACACACACAACACACACACACACACACACATACACATACATACACCACACACATACAACCCCACACACATACATACACACACACACACACTATACAACCCACACACACACACAACACACACACACACACACACACACACAACAACACACACACACATACACACACACACACACACACACACACACACCACAACACACACACACACACACACACACAACACACACACACACACACACACACACACACACACACACACAACACACACACACACACACACACACTCACACAACACACACACACACATCACACACACACACACACACACACACACATACACACACACACACACACACACACACACACACACACACACACACACACACACACACACACACTCACACACACTTTTTATGTGTTTTTTCTTTTTACTTTCATTTTACTGTTCCTGATTTCTCAGACATACGTGTATGCTCGATATTTTTGCTCACACTGCGTAGGCGGTCTGTTGCTGCACAGTTTACGAACCCTGTCTTCTGTTGTTTAGGGGCCTGCAAGAAAACAGGTTGGTTCTTTTGCTGACAGCTGTGGACACAAGATCTGATATTTCGAGTTCAATCCCAGCCTGCAACATTAAAAAAAAAACTGGCCTGTTCACTTCCCATCTTAACCCTTTGACTCCCACACCCTACCCACCAACTACAAAAACTTAACCCTCTGACTCCCACACCCTACCTACCAACTACAAAAACTTAACCCTTTGACTCACACACCCTACCCACCAACTACAAAAACTTAACCCTCTGACTCCCACACCCTACCTACCAACTACAAAAACTTAACCCTTTGACTCACACACCCTACCTACCAACTACAAAAACTTAACCCTCTGACTCCCACACCCTACCTACCAACTACAAAAACTTAACCCTTTGACTTACGCATCCTACCCACCAACTACAAAAACTTAATCCTCTGACTCCCACACCCTACCTACCAACTACAAAAACTTAACCCTTTGACTCCCACACCCTACCCACCAACTACAAAAACTTAACCCTTTGACTCCCACACCCTACCCACCAACTACAAAAACTTAACCCTTTGACTCCCGCACCCTACCCACCAACTCATCATCAGGTGCCTTGCCATATGGCGTTGGCGATCATGGCCCTCCATATGCATCTATCCCTTGTCACCGCGGGCACATCTTCCGCCCTCACTGTCCTCAGCCACCCTACAAGTCCGTCCAATATTTTCTCCCTGAGTCTACCTGGTGTTCTCTTTCCCTCCAGCTTTCCTATCGTGACCAGGTGCTCAGCTACAAAAACCAACTACAGAAACTTAACCCTTTGACTCCCTCACCCTATCCATTTGCTTTCTGCAGGAGGAAGTCAAAAGGGTTAAGTTTTTTGCTTTGCTAGTATTTTTGACAATGCAGGATGCTGGTGGACAGCGTGTGGGAGTCAAAGGGTTAATGTTTCTATCACTCTGGTGGTGTCAGCTTAATGTTTCATGGCCCCTTCTCCCTCCCCCTCCCGATTTCAAGACCTTGCCAGCACACAGGGTTTTGCACAGGATCAGGGAGTCTGCCATATAGCGGTGATTGTTGGTTTGTTTGTTTGGTTGGCTGGTTGGTTGGTTGGTTGGTTGGCAGGTTGGTTGTTTGCTTGCTTGCTTGCTTAATTAATTGATTGATTGAGTGAGTGAGTGAGTGAGTGAGTGAGTAATTGGATTGATTTTATCGATTGGTTGTATTGATTGATTGAGTGAGTGAGTGAGTGAGTGATTGGATTGGTTGATTTATTGATTGATTATTGATTAATTGCATCGATTGTATTGATTGTATTGATTGATTGATTGACTGTATTATTGTATTGGTTGATTTAATTGATAGATTGATGGATCGATGGATTGATTGTTGATTGATTGATTGATTGATTTATTGATTGATTGAGTGAGTGAGTGAGTGAGTGAGTGAGTGAGTGAGTGAATAAGTGAGTAATCGATCGATAGATCGATCGATTGATTGAGTGATTGAGTGATTGATTGGTTGGCTGGTTGATTGATTGATCATTAGCTTTCACTATTTTCCTGAAGGATTGATTGATTAGTCGATAGATTGATAGATTTATTGATTGACTTATCGATTCACCAGCTTTCACCAACTTTCTGCAGGATTGATTGATTGATTGATTGATTGATTGATCGATTGATTCATTGAGTGAGTGAGTGATTAATTGAGGAGTGAGTAAGTGATTTATTGAGCGAGTGAGTGAGCAAGTGAGTGAGTGAATAAGTGAATGATTAACTGAGTGAGTGAGTGATTTACTGAGTGAGTAATTAACTGAGTGAGTGAGTGAGTGAGAGTAATTGAGTGAGTGAGTGAAAAAGTGAGTGAGTGAGTGAGTAATTGAGTGAGTGAGTGAGTAAGTGAGTGAGTGAGTGAGTGAGTGAGTGATCCCCCAAGCTTTCATTATTTTCTTTTAGGGTTGATTGAATAATCAATGTACTGATTGATTAATTGATCGATTGATTGATTGATTGACTTATGGAAGGATGGATGGATGGATGGATGGATTGATCGATCGATCTATCGATCAATTGATTGATTGATTGATTGATTGATCGAATCACCAGCTTTCACCAGCTTCCTGTAAGATCGATGGATGGATGAGTTTGTGGATTAATGTTAAATGAATTCATCGACTGCTTCCTTGCGTCATTGATTCATTGATTCATTGATTTTTTTGTGTATTCTTTGAGTAATAACCGACTTTGACCAGGCTTGGCCTTGAGTATGGACTGGCTTGTTCTTGGTTCTTGTGTCTTGCTTGGTCTTGTCTTGTTCTTGTTCTTGTTCTTGTCTTGTTCTTGTTCTTGTCTTGTCTTGTTCTTGTGTCTGTCTTGTTGGTCTTGGTCTTGTGCTTGGTCTGCTTGTCTTGTCTTGGTTCTTGTTCTTGTCTTGTTCTTGTTCTTGTTCTTGTTCTTGTCTTGGTCTTGGTCTTGGTCTTGTTCTTGTTCTTGTTCTTGGTCTTGTCTTGTCTTGTTCTTGTTCTTGGTCTTGTTTCTTGGTCTTGTCTTGTTCTTGTTCTTGTTCTTGTTCTTGTTCTTGGTCTTGTCTTGTTCTTGGTTCTTGGTCTTCTTGGTCTTGTTCTTGTTGCTTGTCTGTTCTTGGTCTTGTCTTGTCTTGGTCTTGTCTTGTTTGTTTGGTCTTGTTCTTGGTCTTGGTCTTGGTCTTGGTCTTGTTCTTGTCTTGTCTTGGTCTTGGTTGGCTTGGTCTTGTTCTTGGTCTTGTTCTTGGTCTTGTTCTTGGCTTTGTCTTGTTCTTGGTCCTTGTTGGTCTTGGTCTTGGCTTTGCTTGGCTTGTGTCTTGGTCTTGGTCTTGGTTTGGTCTTGTTCTTGTTCTTGGTCTTTGGTTTGGCTTGCTTGGCTTGGCTTGGTCTTGTTCTTGGTCTTGTTCTTGGTCTTGTTCTTGGTCTTGGTCTTGTTCTTGGTCTTGGTCTTGGTTCTTGGTCTTGGTCTTGGTCTTGTTCTTGGTTCTTGTTCTTGTCTTGCTTGTTCTTGTCTTGTTCTTGTTCTTGGTCTTGTTCTTGGTCTTGGTCTTGTCTTGTTCTTGTCTTGTTCTTGTTCTTGGTCTTGTTCTTGGTTTGCTTGTTCTTGCTTGTTCTTGGTCTTGTCTTGGTCTTGTTCTTGGTCTTGTTCTTGGTCTTGTTCTTGGTCTTGGTCTTGGTGTCTTGGTCTTGGTCTGTTGTCTTGGTCTTGTCTTCTTGGTTCTTGGTCTTGGTCTTGGTCTTGTTCTTGGTCTTGGTCTTGGTCTTGGCTTGGTCTTGGTTCTTGGTTTGGCTTTGGTTTGGCTTGGCTTGGCTTGGCTTGGCTTGGGATTGGCTTAGGCTTGGTTGGTTGGCTTGGCTTGGCTTGGCTTGGCTGGCTTGGCTTGGCTTGGCTTGGCTGGTGGCTTGGCTTGGGATTGGCTTGGCTTGGGTTGGGCTTGGCTTGGCTCGGGCTTGGCTGGCTTGGCTTGGCTTGGCTTGGCTTGGCTTGTGCTTGAGCTTGGGCTTGGCTTGGCTTGGTTTGGGATTGGCTTGGGCTCGGGCTTGGCTCGGGCTCGGCTCGGCTAGCTAGGCTAGGCTCGGCTTGGCTCGGCTCAGCTAGCTTGGCTTGGCTTTGGCTTGGGCCTGGGCCTGGGCTTGGCTTGTCCTGGGCTTGGGCTTGGACTTGGCTTTTGGCTTGGTTTGGCTTGGCTTGGCTTGACTTGACCTGATGATCTAGCCTGACTTGATTTTGTTTGACTTGTCTTGTCCTGGCTTACTTGACTTAACGTGACCTGGTTTAGCTTAACTTGACTTGATCTGGTAGGCTGAGGAAGTCAGACTAAGCCAATCATACAACATATATGGTCGACTATCGTGGTCGATAAAGTCCAACCTTGCACCCTATTCATTTGCATGTTTGTGAGGGGAGGTTGGTGCTGGGTGCCATGCGCATACGTAAGTTGCTGTTGTTTGCGCAGAGCCTCAGCAACTCTCTCCATCTACCTCCACAAGTCCAGGGCAAACCGAGGTAAGACAGCTGTTCTCCTAGGAGACACAGACGGCTGAACAATAGATGGCAAGTCACAGCATATGGCCAAAAACCATGAGCAGTGCTCTGTGGCAATGCCCTTTATGCAGTATACGGCTGCGGGATTTTCTGTCTAGGTTTACTCCCATATCCTTTCCCCACCCAAGGGGTAATCCACAAGGCAGCGAAGACAGGCGCAGGTCGTACAGTCTACTGTCACACTGTCATACAAGCGCAGATCGTACAGTCTACTGTCATACAGGCGCAGATCGTACAGTCTACTGTCATACTGTCATACAAGCGCAGATCGTACAGTCTACTGTCACACTGTCATACAGGCTCAGATCGTACAGTCTACTGTCACAGTGTCATACAAGCGCAGATCGTACAGTCTACTGTCACACTGTCATACAAGCGCAACTCGTACAGTCTACTATCACACTGTATACAAGCGCAGATCGTACAGTCTACTGTCATACTGTCATACAAGCGCAGATCGTACAGTCTACTGTCACACTGTCATACAGGCGCAGATCGTACAGTCTACTGTCACACTGTCATACAAGCGCAGATCGTACAGTCTACTGTCACACTGTCATACAAGCGCAGATCGTACAGTCTACTGTCACACTGTTATACAAGCGCAGATCGTACAGTCTAGTGTCATACTGTCACACAAAGACGAATTGATAATTAATGTGGCTTGACCATCCTGTGCTTAACACTGGCAATCCCACACGCAGGGAGAGAAAAACAGGACACAGTACGGTGTGTAGGAGTGTTTCCGTTTGTTTTGTATGGTGGGTGTTTGTATGTGTGGAGAGAATGGGAAGGTGAGGGTGGGTGTGATGATCTTCTGTGTGTTTATTTGTGTGGGAGGGGAGAGAGAAACAGAGAGAGAGAGAGAGAGAGACAGACAGACAGACAAGTAGACAGAGAGAGAGACAGAGAGAGAAAGAGAGATAAAGACAGACAGACAGACAGAGACAGACAGACAGACAGAGACAGACAGGCAGACAGACAGGCAGACAGGCAGACAAACAGATAGACAGACAGAGAGACAGACAGAGACAGGGACAGACAGACAGACAGACAAGCAGACAGACAGAGAGAGAGAGAGAGATGAAGGCAGACAGACAGAGAGAGAGAGATGAAGACAGAGAGAGAGATGAAGACAGACAGACAGAGAGAGAGAGAGAGATGAAGACAGAGAGAGAGAGAGATGAAGACAGAGAGAGAGAGAGAGAGATGAAGACAGAGAGAGAGAGAGATGAAGACAGAGAGAGAGAGATGAAGACAGAGAGAGAGAGAGAGAGATGAAGACAGAGAGAGAGAGAGAGATGAAGACAGAGAGAGAGATGAAGACAGAGAGCGAGAGATGAAGACAGAGAGAGAGAGATGAAGACAGAGAGAGAGAGAGAGAGAGATGAAGACAGAGAGAGAGAGATGAAGACAGAGAGAGAGAGAGAGATGAAGACAGAGAGAGAGAGATGAAGACAGAGAGAGAGAGATGAAGACAGAGAGAGAGAGAGATGAAGACAGAGAGAGAGAAATGAAGACAGAGAGAGAGAGAGAGATGAAGACAGAGAGAGAGAGATGAAGACAGAGAGAGAGAGACAGAGATGAAGACAGAGAGAGAGAGAGAGATGAAGACAGAGAGACAGAGATGAAGACAGAGAGAGAGACAGAGATGAAGACAGAGAGACAGAGATGAAGACAGAGAGAGAGAGAGAGATGAAGACAGAGAGAGAGATGAAGACACAGAGAGAGAGATGAAGACACAGAGAGAGATGAAGACAGAGAGAGAGAGATGAAGACAGAGAGAGAGAGATGAAGACAGAGAGAGAGAGATGAAGACAGAGAGAGAGAGATGAAGACAGAGAGAGAGAGATGAAGACAGAGAGAGAGAGATGAAGACAGAGAGAGAGAGAGATGAAGACAGAGAGAGAGAGATGAAGACAGAGAGAGAGAGAGAGATGAAGACAGAGAGACAGAGATGAAGACAGAGAGAGAGAGATGAAGACAGAGAGAGAGAGAGAGATGAAGACAGAGAGAGAGAGAGATGAAGACAGAGAGAGAGATGAAGACAGAGAGAGAGATGAAGACACAGAGAGAGAGATGAAGACAGAGAGAGAGAGATGAAGACAGACAGAGAGAGAGAGAGAGAGACAGAGAGAGAGATGAAGACAGAGAGAGAGAGATGAAGACAGAGAGAGAGAGAGAGATGAAGACAGACAGAGAGAGAGAGATGAAGACAAACAGAGAGACAGAGAGAGATGAAGACAAACAGAGAGACAGAGAGAGATGAAGACAGACAGAGAGAGAGAGATGAAGACAGAGAGAGAGATGAAGACAGAGAGAGAGAGAGAGAGAGAGAGAGAGAGATGAAGACAGACAGAGACACAGAGAGAGAGAGATGAAGGCAGACAGACAGAGAGAGAGACAGACAGAGACAGAGAGAGAGAGAGAAAAGAGACAGGACGCAAACACCCACCCACACACACTCAAACACACACACAGACAGAGAGACAAACAGACATACAGACTGACAAACAGACAGACAGACAGAGAGCGAGAGACAGAGAGACAGAGAGATAGGGAAGAGAGAAAGAGAGAGAGAATTACAAAACACTTCATCACTCACATACGCATAATATGACAAATGCTTTAGCACTTGAAGGGTCGGATTTCTGATTGGCAATAGGATGACGAAATAAGATGAAAGATTTGGCCATGTCGCACGCATGTGGATGTGTGAGTATGTGCGTGTGTGTAACGTGTGTGTGTGTGTGTATGTGTGTGCATGTGTGTGAGTGTGTGCATGTGTGCGTGCGTGTGATTTTCTGTGTTTGTGCATATGTGTATGTATGTATGTGTGTCTTTGTATGTGTATATATTTGTGCATTTTTGTGAGCATGTGAGGGTGTAGGGGGCTCTGGATAGAGGTAGTACCTTTGATGTCTGGCTGCTGCACTCTACCTGGTAGGGTGGACGGGCATCACTGGTCCTCGTCCATCCTCTAAATCTCTCACGTGCTGGCTCCAAGCGCCACACCCCGGGACCTCGCCTCAGCAGGCGTGCCAAACCATGTGAGGGGGTGATGTTAACACTGCATCACTGGGCGAATAACCTCCACGATGCAGGTTACCGGCCAAGGCGGACGAAGTTCCGCAAGGAACTCAACGGCTATGTGTTCAAGACCAAGGCGAACCACCTAGATGGAGGACGTCGGCTGTGGTCTGGCATGGAGAGGGATGGGCTCTGCCATGCGACATTGCCCAAGACACACTAAATGAAGATTACAACCGCAACTCAATCCATACCGGCCCGGTCGTCGCCCGGAACAAGGACCGCGCCTTCCGTCGCTGGCCATCAGGGCGGAGGTGAAAAGTATGTGACTGATGGACCAAAATCCCTACGTACAAGAAAAAATGTTACTATCGGCACCTGGAATGTGAGATCGCTGAGAGCAGCAGGAAAAGTTGCAGAACTAACGTATGAAATGAAGAGATACCGATGGAACGTCCTTGGGCTCTGTGAAGTACGATGGAAAAACCTCGGAGAAACGTCTACCCCAGAAGGCCACAAACTCTACTTCAGTGGCAGTGAAGACAAACATGAACATGGAGTTGGATTCCTCATTCACAAAGACACTGTGAATGCCATCATGGGATGCCGACCAGTCTCTAGCAGACTCATTACTATTCGGCTTAAGGCTTCACCTTTTAACATCACCGTCATCCAAGCTTATGCCCCAACAACTGACTATGATGACGAGGCTGTCGAAGATTTCTATGATCAACTGCAGGAAATCGTAGATCAGACGCCAAAGAAAGACATCATTATAGTGCAGGGCGACTGGAATGCGAAGATTGGAGAGGATGAACACAATAACTGGAAAGGGATATGTGGCCAATACTGCAACCCTGAGACCAACGAAAGAGGTTTAAGGCTCCTAGAATTCGCCAGTTACAACGACCTGAGGGTGGTGAACACGTTCGGTCCACACAAACCATCTAGACGCTGGACATGGCACAGCCCAGGAGAAAAATACCACAGTCAGATCGACTACATCATGGTTCAAAGACGCTTCCAGTCAAGTGTTAACATCGCAAAGACCAGGAGCTTTCCAGGAGCCGACATTGGAAGCGATCATGAGCTTGTAATGATGACCTTCAAACTCCGCCTCCAGAGGATGAAGAAACAGGGCAACATAAGAATTAAGTTCAATCTTGAGAAGCTCAAAGACCCCAACATAGTTGAAAACTTCCAAGCAACGATAGGAGGGAAGTTTGCTCCTCTCCTCGTCCTTGACAACATGGACACCGAAGTAGACACTCTGATCAACAACTTCAACACTGCCGTGACCGAAGCAGCCAACGACATCCTTGGAAAACACCGACCAACAAAGATGCCCTGGGTCACGGAAGAAGTACTAAAGCTGAGCGACAAACGCAGAGAACTAAAGCAAAAGAAGAGTACGGATGAAGGTGCTAAACTATACAGAAAAGCCAACCAACAAGTTAAAGAAGGCATGAGGAAAGCAAAGGAAACATGGATTGAAGTACAATGCCAAGATATCGAAGCAAACCTGCAGAAAAATAACAGCAAAAAAGCCTACCAGCTTGTGAAAGAACTAGCAAGCTCAAAACAAGGCAGAACCACTACCATACAGAACAAAGCAGGGAAATGTCTCACAGAAGATCAAGAGATTCTGCAGAGGTGGACAGAGTACTGCTCCGAATTATACACACACACAACAACAGGAGATCCCAAGGTGCTAGACGTTCCTCCACCAACCAACAACGACAGCTACCCCATCGTGCGAGAAGAAGTTGAAGCTGCAGTAAAATCATTGAAGAAAGGCAAGTCGGCAGGAATGGACAACATTCCCTCAGAACTGGTCCAGGCAGGAGGAGAGGCCATGATAGATATGTTACTCATCATCTGCAATAAGATCTGGCGGACAGGTGAGTGGCCAACACCTTGGACCCAGTCCCTGATCATCACTCTCCCGAAGAAAGGCAACCTACAACTATGCCAAAACTACCGTACCATCAGCCTGATCAGCCATCCAAGTAAGGTCATGCTAAAAATCCTTCTGAGTAGACTGAAGCCACAAGCTGAGGAGATAATAAAAGAAGAGCAGGCAGGTTTCAGACCAGGAAGAAGTACCACAGAGCAAATTTTCAACCTCAGATTGCTCTGTGAGAAATACCTGCAACACCAGCAAGGCCTTTACCACGTCTTCGTGGACTTCAAGAAGGCATTCGACAGAGTTTGGCACGAAGCCTTGTGGGCAACCATGAGGCTGTACAACATCAATGCCAACCTGATCAGAACCATAGAATGCCTCTACGAAAAGGCGACCAGTGCAGTCTACCATGACAACAACATAGGCGAATGGTTCCGAACCACAGTTGGAGTACGCCAAGGATGCCTGCTCTCCCCCACTCTCTTCAACATCTTCTTAGAGAGAATAATGGCTGACGCACTTGAAGACCACGAGGGAACAGTCAGCATCGGAGGTAGAACAATCACAAACTTGCGTTTTGCCGACGACATTGACGGACTAGCTGGGCAAGAGCAAGAGCTAGTCAGCTTGATAAAACATCTTGATGAGGCCTCCACATCATATGGCATGCAGATCAGTGCAGAGAAAACCCAGTTGATGACAAAT
>CM060313.1:9180209-9185209 GCA_030674185.1 Monoplex corrugatus | reverse complement strand
GAAAAGGTGACGTAGAAAATGGGGAAGGAGGAGAGGAGGAAAAAAGAAAGAAAGAAAGAAACAAACAAACAAACAAAAAAACGTGAACACAAAGGAAATCTTCCTGAGCGCCATAAAAAAGTGTAAAATAACAAGGAGAAACTCTCTGGAGCAAAGATAATGATGACGATAGCTGTTCCGATTTTAATTTTTTTGTCGTTATTATGGTTATGATTATTATGATGATGATTGATGATGATTGATGATAATGATGACGACGACGACTACGACGACTACGACGACGACGACGACGACGACAACGATGATGATTGTAAGCCTTTCGACAGAACGACTAAAGACTGATGGAGATAAGAAAACACACACACACACACACACACACACACACACACACACACACACACACACACACACCACACACACACACACAAAATACACATACACACACACATACAAACGCAAACACACACACATACACAAACACACATAACAAAGCATAACATAACACAACATAATTTAACATACACACATATATAGGCCTACGTATCAAGGAATTAAATTTCTCTGATTCAGAGCATATCAACATATCCACACAGAGAAAGCATATCAGTACAAACATAATTCAAAATAAAAAGCGATGGAGCACATCCATACGAGCACATCGAACGTTGGCGTTGATAAACCAAACAAATTGTTGATAGTACATGTATTTCATTCACCCAGTGCTGTTTTCAATCTAGGTCTAGATCTGTAGAATTCCAGACATGTGTACAGAATGTAGGTCTAGATAAACGAATGACGAAAAATGTGTTGTTTATGTCATAGTCTATCATCATCATCATGTGCCCTGCCACATGGCGTTGGCGATCAAGGCCCTCCATATACATCTATCCCTTGTTGCCGCAAGCACATCTTCCACCTTCTCTGTCCTCAGGCAGTCTGCATGTCTGTCCAATATTTTTTCCCTGGGTCTGTCTGGTGCTCTCTTTCCTTCCAGCTTTCCTGTTGTGACCAGGTGCTCTAATTCCCATTTCCTCATAAAATGGCCTATAAATGTTGCCTGTCTTTTCCTAATCTTCCTTATCAATGATCTACTTGTGTCTGCCTCCATCAAGACTGTCTCGTTTGTTTTCTTTGCTGTCCATGGAACTCTCCACATTCTTCTTAGAAACCACATCTCGGCTGCCTCAATCTTGTTCTGGCTTTGCTTGTTGACTGTCCACGCCTCACAACCGTATAACATTATCGGTTCTATATAACATTCAAGAACTCTCTTCCTGATGTTATACGATAGGCATTTGCTGGTAAGAATGCTTTTCATCTTATAGTCCATAACGACACATATTTGCCGTAAATCTAAAAAACGAACTGATCTATATTTTACTGGCTAGTTCAAAAGTCAATAAGAAAACAATTGAATAATACAGGATACATATATTTCATAGAGTTTGCATTTGTTATGGAGTTCTGATCATTCAGTGGTACGGAAATGTTAGCGTGCGATAATATTTTTCAGCATACCTGATAAAATCTGCCATGTTGTGCAGTGATCATTTCGGAAACAGTTTGCGTCAACCTGTGCTTCTTTGAAGGCTGTGCTGATATACTGATGTGCTTTATAGTTTCAGTTTCAGTTTCAGTTCCTCAAGATGACGTCTCAGCGCTCGGAACGAATTCCATATGCACTAACGTCACAGGTGCCATGTGTATGGTGACCATGGCACAAGCCTTAAGCCTGCACATCAACCCATGAGCTGGCCAGGTTCTGAGGCCCAACCTAGACTATGTTTTACCTAGTCTATATTTTGTGCCGGCACTTTTATCAGCCTACCACTGGAATAATCTTGGTTACAAACAAATCGTATCACATGACAGAACCACCACCATCCCCCAGTCAATGCCCAAATGCTCAGCTGTCTATCAACTAGGCGAAGACAACATTTTCCTAATCATAGATAGGTGAATAAGTAAGTAAGTAAGTAAGTAAGTAAGTAAGTACGTACGTAAGTACGTAAGTATGTAAGTAAGTAAGTATGTAAGTAAGTAAGTATGTAAGTAAGCAAGCAAGCGAGTGAGTGAGTAAGTAATTGAATAAGAAGTAAGCAAGTAGGTGAATAAATGAATACAAAATAAAGGAGTATGTAGATAAATAAACAGATAAGAGATGAAAATAACAAATAACAGTAAATACATGCATATGTCCACATGCCCGCACACAGACATATACACATACAGTCATACATGCACACCCATATCGACACAGCATGATGGCCGACAATAACAGCTACAACAACAGCAACAACAACAACAACACCAGCAAAGAGGAGACACCCATATATACATATCGTGACAAACTTACAGACACATCTGGATAACAATCAACAAACAGCCCACAAACACACACACAGACGGTTTGGCCAACATAATGTACTTTACATAGTGTCTGTAGTTATTACCTACTCCATGCCGAATTGATGACGTCAGCCATGATGGATGGGTACAACGAGACAGTTAGACAGACGCTGGTAATGGCCATCTTGCCTACGTCATCTGCCTACATACATAGAACGTATTATGTAGTACTTGCATACATACTATACATATAATCATACATACATACATAGAACATATTAGATAATACATGTATACATACTATATAGTATATATTCATTCGTACATACATAGACCACATTAGATAACACGTGCATACATAATATGCATTTATTCATACATACATACATAGAACATATTAGATAGCACATGAGTACATAATATATATTTATCCATACATAGAACAAATTAGGTAACACATCCATATATACATTTATTCATACATAGAACATATTAGATAACACATGCATATACACACTTATTCATACATAGATAACACATGCATATACACACTTATTCATACATAGAACATATTAGATAACACATACATATACACATTTATTCATACATAGAACATATTAGATAACACATGCATATACACATTTATTCATACATAGAACATATTAGATAACATATACATAAATACATTTATTCATACATAGAACATATTAGATAACACATGCATGTACACATTTATTCATACATAGAACATATTAAATAGAACATGTATATATACTATACATTCATACATACATAAATAGAACATAAGATGGCACATGCATACATACATATACTTCATTCATATATACATACACAGATCTATTAGATAGTACATGCATAGATACTATACATATCATGCTAGATAGTACATGCATAGATACTATACATATCATGCTAGATAGTACATGCATACATACTGTATATCTTATTCATACATACAAACAAATCAACAGTTTATTCAGGAGGTGTGACAAATATTCATAAAATATATTTTTTCGCCAGGCCATTTTGCAGAATCATAACATATCTGCGGTATTTCACTGACCACAGAATGTGAAACAGTGTTTTCGCAATATTATAAAGTATGATGATGGAAATGATAGCCATGATGCAATTAAGTTCGATTCTTGATCGAGACTGCATCTCAAGGTCACATTCTGCGCTTCCTGTTATAATGTATCCTGGCATAAACCAGACCCAAGAGATACAGACACCTGCGGTGTTGGTCAGAAACTTTAAACATCATCTTGAATGATGCATCTATGAAGTGGATGAAATTCCACAACGTGATGCCAGTTTTACCAAAAAGTCCATAGTTCCATTCTGGGAAAGAATCTATTGCGGGCAAACAAATCCTACAGTAATAGTGATAGGATTGATGGGATTTGACCCTGCAACCTTCCAGTAGTTAGTCTGTTACACTAACCACTATAACACTGCTACTGGTAACAAATCAATATTGTCAGCTAACAACAAAACACTCAGTAAAATAACAGCCATAGTGAGTGTACCGTATCTTTTGTTCTCGATCATTTCCAAAACCAACTCACTGATTAACAAACAATATACAAATTATGACTGCCAATACCTCCCCTGTTCCATACCCAGTCTGCATAGTATACATTCAGTAATTTCAGTTCAATAAACATACTTAGTTTTATCGCTAAAGATAAACAAGATTAGGAAATGACAAGCAACATTTATAGGACATTTTATGAGGAAAGGGGAATTAGAACACCTGGTCACAACAGGAAAGCTAATAATAATAATTACAATATTTATATAGCGCAAAATCTTGATAAAATCAAATCTAAGCGCTGAAGCAGACACACACGCAGGCACGCACGCTCGCACACACACGCACGCACACATACAGACACACACACACACACACACACACAACACACACACACACACACACGCATGGCTATAAATGGGGAGAAAGAATAAAAGCAATAAAAGCAAGAATAAAAGCAATGGAAAATTATAGAGAGCATAGCATACAATTATATATTATAACCATGTGATTCCCTCCGAGCGGAGACAGGCTGCAGAGGGGAGGGTTGAGTGAGGTTAGGATTTTATGCAGGAGAGAAAAGGTGAGTTTTGAGAGCGGACTTGAAGGAGACAAAAGTAGGTTGCTGACGGACTGAGAGAGGAAGTTTGTTCCAGGAGAGTGGACCAGAAACAGAGAAGGCTCGTGGACCATAGGTATTGAGCTTAGTGCGTGGAAAGCGAAGAGTCAGAGGATCAGAGGCAGAGCGGAGGGTACGTGAGGGAACATAGATCTCAAGTAGGCTTGACAGGTAATCGGGGGCTGCGTTATTGAGGCTAGAGGGAAAGAGAACACCAGGTAGACCCAGGGAGAAAATATTGGACAAATTTGCAGGGTGGCTGAGGACAGAGAGGGTGGAAGATATATTTGAAGCGACAAGGGATGGATGCATATGGAGGGCCATCATCGCCAACTCCATGCGGCAGGTCACATGATGATGATGATAAAACATATAAACATAAACATACTCAGATTAAAAAAAACAACTCTTAATCAATGTGTCTATCAGCGTTCAAGCAAACAGGAAAACCAGAAATACACGAAAATGTGAGAACGT
>CM060313.1:9160209-9175209 GCA_030674185.1 Monoplex corrugatus | reverse complement strand
ACAAAACAAAGGAGTATGTAGATAAATAAACAGGTAAGAGATGAAAATAACAAATAACTGTAAATATGTGCGTATATCCGATTACCCGCACAGAGATATACACACATACATTCATACATACACACCCATAACAGCAGAAGGGTTTCCAGAAGTCATGACCTGGGTATGGCCTGGTTCTCTTGGAGTGTAAGATGTTTAGAACCGAAACACTTGCTGCTTAAGGGAAGGGGGGGGGGGGGGCGAGTTCCCCTTTGAGGATCTCTGCTGTCCATCTCTCCCTAGAGTTCTTTGCTACTAAAACACAAAAGTATTTTCTTGAAAGCTGTCTCAGTTTGTACACAGCAGATGTTAACTAGATATAACGTAAATGCATGGTTCTCTTAGCTAACTTGTTTCTATGTTTTCTTTCGTTTTATCAACATAGGTCAACATTCAGTCACAACTACGCAAAACGTATTTGCAAATGTTAACAGGAATTTCTGTCTCGTTTGTCAACGGATTTTGACCGATTAGAGATCATATATCCAATTTGTTGCGCAGTATCAGGCACATTTGAACCAAGTAAGTATTAGATCGCTTTATCTAAGAATTTAAATACAATTAAGCGCTGATATCCCAGACATTTATATGAATTGGGTTGGTTTAGAATCATAAAATTGATTATATTGGAAACCTCATTGGTGAAAAATTGACTGATTTTTTTTTTCGTAAGAAATATTGCACACAATATGTTAAGTCAAAAAGAGCCCAAAAGGGGAGATTGTTAGGATGGCTTGACCATCTTGGGTATAATTTACAGACATTTGAAAGACGGGTCGATACACCAGGCATACAAAACACAAGGGTGAATGACTTTCTGGCTCCTAGACACACACAGCCAAATGGATATGTAAACGACTTTCTTGAAGATGAGAGGGAAAAAAACAACAGACAGACAGACAGACAGACAGGAACAGTGGCGAATAAACATTTTTTTAATACAAGCGGCCAGACATACAAACAGGAGAACGATTTCAATGCAACCTCGGATTTGTTTGATTACAATTTTCTTGTTCTTTGTTCTTGTTCTTGTTCTTCTTTTTCTTGTTGTTGTTGTTGTTGTTGTTGTTCTTCTTCTTCTTCTTCTATTCTATCTCTCTCTTTCTCTTCTTTCTTTCTTTCTTTCTTTTTCTTTCGATCTTTCTTTCTTTCTTTCTCTCATTCTCTCTCTCACTCTTTCTCTCCCTTACTCACTCTCTCTCTCTTTCTCACTGTCTATTTCCCTCTTATACACTCACTCTTTATCTCTCTCTCTCTCTTACACACACACACACACACACACACACACACACACACACACACACACACACACACACACACACACACACACACACACACACACACACACACACATTCTCTCATTCTGTCTCTCTCACTCTCTCTCTCTCACTCACTCTCTCTCTTTCTCTCTTCGCTCTCTCTCTCTCACTCACTCTCTCTCTCCCTCTCCCTCTCTCTCTTTATCATGCTATCTCTCTCTTACACACTCATTTACTCACTCACTGTCTGTCTGTCTCTGTCCTCTGTCTCTGTCTCTGTCTGTCTGTCTGTCTGTCTCTCTCTGTCTCTCTCTCTCTAACTAAGGACATTAGTAGATTTGGTTCGTATAAACTGCTAATTTGTTGATGCATACTGATAGACACTTAAAATGCATCATAACAAAATTTAGATTTGGTATCGTTGTTATTGTTGTTCATTACTATCGTTACAGTCAAACATGAACTCGTCACATGCTGTTGTCCATTGTGGTCAAGAAACACAAGAAGACAGAAAGTCACTTTTGTATTCTCCTGTCCAGTGCTAAAAATTCCTCAAAGAACAAAACTCAGTACAAAAGCGCTCGTACATTAGAGATCATTGTTTGTTCAGGCTTGCCTTTTTTTTTCATGCCATTAATGAAATAAAACACCGTAAAACGATTTGCTAGTCACCTGTACAAGGTGTTTAGGGAATGCTGATACAATGTAATTACTGAGTGTGCCTTTGTGAAGCTGTTTGTATATGTTCCTTCTATAGGAGACATTGCCTGTATGACAAACAAATCAACTCAATCAATCAACTTCCAGTCCCGCTAACAGTTCTCAGAGAAGGCGTTGAAAACTCCTCTGTCCTCCTCCACCTCCCCCTCCTCCAGCACTGTCCCGTCCCCGCAGGGTCCCCCCGGCCACCCACCCCCACCCCCCACTCTACAGCAGGCAATCCATCATTCGCTGAGCGAAGAGTCAGAGACTGAGAAAGACGACACACTGAGTAATGACGTTTCATTCGCTGCCATACCTGGATACCTTCATGTGTATGGTCGACTATCGTGGTCAAGAAAGTCCAAACTAGCACTTTATTTGTGTACCCTCATGTGGGATCTCAATGTGTGTGAGGGGGTTAGCGCTAGGTGCCATGCGCATATGTAAGTTGCTGTTGTTTGCGCAGAGCTTCAGCAACTCTCTCCACCTGCCTCCACTAGTCCAGGGCAAACCGAGGTAAGACAGCTGTTTTATAGGAGACACAGACGGCTGAACAATAGATGGCAAGTCGCAGCATATGGCCAAAAACCACGAGCAGTGCTCTGTGTCAATGCCCTTTATGCAGTATGCGGCT
This sequence comes from Monoplex corrugatus, assembly GCA_030674185.1. Taxonomy (NCBI): domain Eukaryota; kingdom Metazoa; phylum Mollusca; class Gastropoda; order Littorinimorpha; family Ranellidae; genus Monoplex; species Monoplex corrugatus. The sequence goes on along the minus strand of CM060313.1, from coordinate 9,172,575 downwards.
GCGGGATTTTCTGTCTGGGTTTACTCCCATAGCCTTTCCCCACCCAAGGGGTAACCCACAAGGCAGCGGAGACAGGCGCAGGTCGTAAGTCTACTGTCACAGAGTAGAGACTTCGCTCTGACCTTCATGACGTCAAGCATTACTGGGTTGTTGGGAATGACGTAGTTTCCTGTGACTTTCTTGCCCTTTGCTCCTGACGCAAAAGAGAAAGGTGGGGATGGATGGAGGAGGGACTGCTGTCAATCAAGGAGGCTTCAGCTCTCTAACGTATGTTTTTGTCTTTACTGTTATATTTTCTCTCCCTTTTCGGGGAAAAAAATAGCAGCGCTCTTTTCTACCCCCCCCCCCCCCCTGTCTCTGTCTCTCTGTTTCTCTGTTTCTCTGTCTCTGTCTCTGTCTGTCTCTCTGTCTCTGTCTCTCTCTCTCTGTGTCTGTCTCCCTCTCTCTCTCTCTCAGAGACACAGACACAGAGCCACACATAAACACACACACTCAGACACACACACACACACAGACAGAGCGAGAGAGAGAGAGAGAGAGAGAGAGACAGACAGACAGACAGACAGAGAACAGACAGACAGACAGACGACAGACAGATAGACAGACAGACAGACAGATAGACCGAGAGAGAGAGAGAGAGAGAGAGAGAGAGAGAGAGAGAGAGAGAGAGAGAGAGAGAACTTGGAAAAAGTAGTAAATGCATACTGTATCGACAGTTACATTTAAAACACAATTTTTTGGGGGTGGGTGGGGGGATGTAGCATACATTTACCAGATATTTAATTTATGTTTTTCTTTAATAAACTTCTATGTAGCTGTCATAAGCTTTAGACTGCATTAGGCAGATGCAAAGGAAAGATGGAAAAAGCAGAATACCAACAGTTTTCGTGATGACAATGTCTCAGGGAATGTGTTTAACTGTATGTTCGTATGTCATAAATTCCGTGACAACCGTGTGAAGTTCATTTCACAAAAATATGTGCTGGTTCAATCAATGCTTTCACTGTGTAACTTCATATTCAGAAGAAAAAAAAACAAAGACAACTGAAATGAGCAAACTGTATAAAATGTTTTAAAATTGTATAGTTATATCTGAACTTTTTATCATCCTATCGTAAGGTAATTTCATGTATACCTTTTAATGTTTGACAGTTGTATATTCTCTCTGCTGAATGTAATACGTTAATTCCGTTGGAATTTCGTTGATTTGCCTGAGTTTGAGGTAAAAAGATCGGTTAACCCTTTGACTCCTTCACCCTGTCCATCAACATCTGTCGGTGCTAACCATTCTAGCAAAGCAAAAACTTAACACTTTGACTCCCTCACCTTGTCCACCATCTTCTTGTGTATATGCGTTTCGCGTTAAGACTTCGGGGACGAACGAGTGTTATCCTCAGGAGTTACAAACACAACTACCAAATGTTGCCAAACCGAAACTGAAAAAGATTAATCAGGTAATACGCTCGAAGGAAGAATGGTTTTTTCCTGATGTTTTGTTGACCATTGAGCTGTAGAAGACGAACCTGATACTCTCAAAAATATGCCTAAATTAGGCATGTGTATTGTTTCAGAGAATTACAGCTTGGCACCCCCTAATCAGATTTGACACTCGGTCTCATCGGTGTAAATACTTAAACAGTTAAAATATATGATTTGGGGAACACTTTTAAGAAATACAAACTACTAAGATATACGCGTAGCATGACTCGTGATTTGGGGTTCAAGAAAAAACCAATATGATAAGGCTCGTTGACGTTGATATTGTATTGCTCACTGAGATCTCTTTATTGACGTCACCTTCGTACTGACCAGTCAAATCTATATACTGATGCCAGGATTATACTGACCACTGAGGTATGTATACAGACGTCAGTGTTATACTAATCAATTAGGTCTGTATATTGACGTCAGTACTGTACGACCAATTAGGTGTGTACGTTGACGTGAGTATTGTACTGTACAGTGATGGGAGGTGAACCAGGTAACAGTACAACCAACGTGTCTTGTTTGTGACTGTTGCAGAAGGGCGATAACTGACACCAAAGAAGAAGATGGCGTGTGCGGAGTGACTGCTGTCCCTTGTCATCTCTCTGTGGTCACGACTTCCTGTCGTCGCCATGTTGGATTCTTTGCAGTGAAATAATGTGACTCATGTTACGGCCAGATACTGCTGTTAATAGTTGATCTCCTTATGTCAACGACGCTGCTACGAAACTTGTATTTCCTTATTTAAAATTTCCATCTCCTTAGGTACTAACACCCTCTTTTGAATTTGTATCTAGGAGGTTTTCGTCTTCTATGCAAAATCTATCTGTTTTGTGATTGATATTTTCTTAAGGGTTTCTGTCTTTTTTCGGGATATCTGACTTCTTTGAGGAAATCAGCCTTTTTTGAGATTACCATCTGCTAAGGGATTTCCGTCTTATTTTGGGATATCCATCTTCTGTTGAATTTCCTTCTCCTTTTGGATTTTCAGCTACCTTGGAATTTCCGTCATTTTTGGATCTGATCTTTATCAGACCAGTCTTATATAGGAAACGGATCAGAAACATGAACAATAAGACGCTGAACGTGAATAACAACACCACCATGGAAAAAGAAGGTCACAAACGCAGTGGTGATTGGGCTCAGGAAATAGAGATGATGGAGATGAAGACTACAGTAGCTCCTCAGGCCAGCCCTCTGTTCGTTCATCAGTTCGCTCGTCAAGTTCCACTTCAACAACGATCACAGGCCACTACTGATCTCCATTCGTCTTCCACTTCACTATCGTCAAAGAGCACAAACCCTGGCTCCTCAAATACAACTTCCAAGAGTCCTAGTGTGAACCTCGCTTACTCCTCTTCTGGTTCCTTACCCTCAAAGACTACCAGTCCCTCAAACGCAACTTCCAAGAACCCCAGCACTGCTCAGCACAGTGCTGGTAGTTTAACAGACGGTAAGAGTGTAGGTGTTAGAGAAGAACAAGACGTCAAAAGTGTTCATGCCACTTCCATGGAAATACTCAGTGCCGCCAATGCAGACGAGGATGACCTTGACCTCAGTAGTCTCCGTGACCTGATGGACACCATGCGCCAAGCGGCCAAAGAGATACGGGACATGACGAAACCCATTGTCAAAACCAAGAAGAAAGAACACGCTGCGCGACCTCGTGACCAGAAACGGCATCACAAGAAACGAAACGGCCGCCGGCGCAGTTCCGGTCATTGCCAGCAGATACAGGCTGAAGTCCACGTCATTTCCGAAGTCACCGGGCATGACGTCACGTCACTGACGTCATCGGACACGTCCAGCCAGCTGTCTGGACTGGAAGGAACGGAGAAACAGCGCCCTCCTCCTGTGGTATTAACTCCCCCTGCTTCTGAAAGCTGTGACATCTTGCTGACATCATCAGACATGTCACAGACGTCTGTGGAAGAACGAACGGAGAAGCAGCTGCATCGTGCCATTGGAGTTTGTCTCTCTGGCGTTTCTGGACATGCCGTCCCGCTGACGTCAGGCACGTCACATTCTATACAAGAACACATGATAGCGGGGCAGTGCCATCCTCTCGCTATCATTCCTCATGAAACCTTTTCCCCAACATCTCCCTCAGCATCTCCCCCTGCCTCTCCCCCTGCCTCCCCACCTACCGCATACCTGCACGTGGAGAACGAAGAGCTGTCCCACACTTGGCCGCGCCGTAGAGGTCGTAGTGTGTCCAGACAACGTTCTCTCAATGACAACGTGCCAAAACCCGCATCCAGCAGCGAGGGGAACTCGCCCATGGTTCTACCTCCCGAGTACGATCTCTGGGTCCAGCCTCTCCGGTCGAATTCTGGCACCGCCAAGGGCGCGTGCTACGGTCCAGGAAGGATGTCGGTTCATCAAGGACACAGTGCTGATCCTGTTGAGTGTGACACAAGCCAGAGTAACGTCGTGACCAGCACTGGTGTGGTGCGTCAGTTAAGGACTGGAAGAAAGGGACATGCCCATCGCACGAAACGTCAAACGCCAGCCTCTCCGACTTCTCTGCCTGCCCCACAAAGCGTGTCCATTCCTCTGCCCAACATCATGGTCAGCGAACATGATGCTGTCTACCACCAGCCTCCACAACATGGGGAGGAGCAGCAGCAAAGTCCTGTGGATGAAGAGATCAAAATAGACATAGTCTGAGTCACAGACAAACAGCCATGTAGGAGACAGTATAGTAAATGGACATGTACGATAAGATTTCCATTACTGGAGTTTGTTGGACTCTGAGGAGTGGACAAGATCACGAGAGAAGCAAACCCAGACCAACTAGCTTTAAAAAATGACGTTGTTTGCAGAGCCCAGCATATGAAGATGAAAAGAGATATACAACAATCCACAACCAACTTGTTGAACACCGTTGATGAAAACTACAAAATGAAGATAAGTATCAGTAAAACTGAGACGATAGAGGTTAGCAGAACATCGCACAATCTTAACATCGACATCAGTGGCATCAAACTTAAGTCAGTGAATTCAAATACCTCGGCAGTATTTTCACAGAAGACGGAAAATTCCACAAATACGTCGTGACTAGTGTCCTGAAATATCCCCAACATCCCTATTAAAACAAAGACCAAGCCTTTCAGTTTTCATTTTCACACCGAACCTAGCATACCAGTGCTAGTTGTGGACCCTGACCAGTTCCCTAGAACACAAATCACAATCTGTGAAATGCGTTGTATGAGAAGAGTCATCGACAAGACCTGACGTGACATGATTAGAAATATCAAAATCAGGGAAATGGTGAGAATAGGATTAGTCCACCATTACGTTCATCAGCAAAGAAGTAAGTGGTTTGGTCATCTGACCAGAATACAACCCCATCAGCTTGCTCGGTAAACGTTATGAAAATGATATCTGGATTTAAAGCGAGAGGCAAACCAAGGAAGACCTGGATCGTTGGCGTGAAAAAGACCTTGACATCATTCAGCATTTCTCCACTTCAGACCTTCCAGCTCCATGCTGAACTTCTTTTCCTCGTGATACCTAAGACACCTGCGGACAAATCATCATCATCATCATCATGTGCCCTGCTGCATGGCGTTGGCGATCATGGCTCTCCATATGTATCTATCTCTTGCTGCAAACACATCTCCCACCCTCTCTGTCCTCAGCCGCCCTGCAAGTCCGTCCAGTATTTTCTCCCTGGGTCTGCCTGGTGTTCTCTTTCCCTCCAGCTTTCCTGTTGGACAAATACATCTTGTAAAAAATGGAAACTAGCACACAAGGATGTGATGTTTCTTTCTCTTTGGGTGATCTTGTTCTCCGTCTTTTCAGCATCCAGCAAACTGCGGTAAAACTCTCGTCATATAAAGCATGACGGAACTGAACATCAGACTAACATGGTTTGAGTATAAAGAAAGAAGAGAGCAGAGACCAGATTTGTTTTCTCTCTATGCAAATTTCCAAACTCCTCCAAAGGAAAGGTCACCCTGTTCTCCCTTCCTCACGAGTTGTATTCAAGCTGTACTCATCTTCGCACCTCTTCCAGTGCCCAGGACCATCGATACAACCGTTATTCTGATTATGTGTAGCACTGCTGGAAAAAAAACCCATTATTATCATGATTTATTTATTTAATGTTATGTCCAATGAATAGAATATTTGTTTGCTTCATCTGTAAGTGTGTCAATGCTTTCCATACATTTAAGTTTATGTCACTTTATTTTTAGTAAAATGGAGTGAGTTTGAATGGTTTTGTTTTTCCATGTCGATCATAGTGATGCTATGTGTTTGTTCATGTTTGTTTCTCTAATTTATATTTATCAGATTTTTTAGTGGTTTATAGGCTTATTGAAGCAAATCTGGACCAGACAATCCCTTCAAGGTACAGTCAGATATGGAAAAGTTGGGAAAGTCCTGTCCCAATTTGGAGTCACATTTATCCAAACCAGCATTTTAATTACACAGCTGTTGAAGGCGATTCCTCAACATTTCAATGCATACTGTCATAGCATCTATTTTGAGTCACGATTTTAAGCAAAATTTCTTGTCTGCTTGTCCAAGAATTTTGCTAAGAATTGTGACCCAAAATTTCTTGTCTGATTGTCCAAGAATTTGTCTTAGATTTTTTTTCTCGGAAACACTACCAATCAAGGAGTCCTGATTTATGAGTTTGAATGCATTGACCCAGTTTTGGACTCTGCCAAACAAATGAAAGTGGACTCAAACATAATTACTAGTTTTGGATGAATCTGTTCCAGATTTGGTTCGTCGTCAAATACAAGGAGAGCTTGTACATATGGCAATACAAGGACAAACTGTTGCTGCATACATGTCAATAAGCATGGCCCATTGTTTGGTCACAATCATCAAATATATAATGGGTTATTGGTTATGGACTGATACGTTTGATCGTAGACAGGGAGGCATAGCTCGACATTTTATTATGAATAGATAGATAGATAGATAGACAGACAGATAGATAGATAGATAGATAGATAGGTAGGTAGGTTAGGTAGGTAGGTAAGTAAATAGATGGAGAGATAGATAGGTAGATAGATATATATATAGATTGATAGATAGATAGATAGATAGATAGACAGATAGACAGATAGATAGATAGATAGATATAGATAGATAGATAGATAGATAGATAGATAGATAGATAGATAGATATGATAGATAGATAGACAGACAGACAGACAGATGGATGATGTCATTCATTTGATCACATTTCACAAATATACGATGAATACTATGGTAGGCCATACTGAATTCAATTCATCACATATCTTACCAGTGATTGAAATCAATTTCTTTAAGATTTTGACAAAATGTCAGAAGACTTTCATGTAAAGCAGTGGAACACATTTTGGTGTAATCATTTTACTATAATTGACTATTTGTTTTGTGTGAAAATACCAGTAGTGTGCGTGAAAATAATGGTAGTAGAATAGTTGTACAGCCTTAAAAAAACTGTCACTATAAAGGGTTTGCACTGCGTTACAGTAGAAGAATATGATACTTGTATTTGTATTAAAGCATGTGAAGTAGTGTAGAGTACGTGAATTAAAGCATTTGTAGTATTGTGGAATACTTGTAGCATAGCTGATCTTTAGTTCTAGAGTAGACAGTAGTATGGAGGCATGAACGATGGAAACTCCTGAATCAGTTTCCTGAAACGAAGTAATAGATGTGTGCTGTGTGGTGTACCAAGAACTGTATAGTTATCTGTTTGTGTAAATACTGTGCGCGTTACTTGACGTGGTTTCTGTGTTCTATGTGTACTACCTGAGACTTCATGTCGTAGAGATTTAATGCTTGTAACTTTTCTAGGTTGGGATATATTTTGTTTTGCATGGTGTGTGTGTGTGTGTGTGTGTGTGTGTGTGTGTGTGTGTGTGTGTGTGTGTGTGTGTGTGTGTGTGTGTGTGTGTTGTGTTGTGTGTGTGTGTTGTGTTTTGTTGTGTGTGTGTTGTGTTGTGTTGTGTTGTTTGTGTTGGTTGGTTGTGTTGTGTTGTGTTGGTTGTGTTGTGTTGTTTTTGTGTTGTGTTGTGTTGTGTTGTGTTGTGTTGTGTTGTGTTGTGTTGTGTGTTGTGTTGTGTTGTGTTGTGTTGTGTTGTGTGTGTGTGTGTGTGTGTGTGTGGTGTTGTGTGTGTGTGTGTGTGTGTGTGTGTGGTGTGTGTGTGTGTGTGTGTTGTTGTGTGTTGTTGTATGTGTGTGTAGGTGTGTATATGAGAGGGAATGTGTGTATATGTGTGTGAGTGTGTGTATGTATGAGAGAGTGTGTGTTTATGCTTGTTCTTTATGTATATATATATATATATATATATATATATGTTGTTGTGTGTGGAGAGAGAGAGAGAGAGAGAGAGCGAGAGACAGACAGAGACAAAGAGAGATAGAAAGACAGAGAGTGTGTGCTGTGAGAGAGAGAGAGAGAGAGAGAGAGAGAGAGAGAGAGAGAGAGAGAGAGAGAAGAGAAGAAAGAAGAGAGAGAGAGAAGGAGCGCATGTGTGTGTATATGTTTCTTGTAGGAAGAACTTGTATTTAAATCAAATGATTCATTCATTGGTCTTCTTTATATATTCTGTGTGGACTAGTGGTACTATCGCCCATACCTGACTTCTTGTCACTATCTGTAGTTATTCTGGATGAACTATGCACCTTACTGACTAAATTTATACTGTTTTAATACATGGATCAGATACCCCTGCTCCACCCTTTCCTTTATTTATTTATTTTTATTTAAGTTAGTTATGGTCTATGTCTATGTCAAGTGCAACAAAGCATACTTTGACATGGATTCCTTGTATTAAATAAATGAATCATCATGTGCGACACAGGACACGTGAAACAAGAGATTTTGTGTGCTTCAGACACTACCTGAAACTCTGTGATTGAGTCTATGCAGTCTACGCCAAACAGACCCGTGTGCCTTCTGGCCTGCGCACGCTAAAGATCCCACGGCAGTTGAAAATAGTAAGGAGCAGAGCTTTTGCCCGGCTGCCCTAAAAAAATTAAAAAAACAGTGGAGAGATAGATTGATTTCCAGGTTTCCCCTCCCCACCACTTTGAAGGCCAGTTAGTCTTCTTGCTGAGATAGGTTGGTTTCCAAGGTTTCCCCTCCCCACCACTTTGAAGGCCAGTTAGTCTTATTGCTGAGATAGGTTGATTTCCAAGGTTTCCCCTCCCCACCACTTTGAAGGCCAGTTAGTCTTCTTGCTGAGATAGGTTGGTTTCCAAGGTTTCCCCTACCCACCACTTTGAAGGCCAGTTAGTCTTCTTGCTGAGATAGGTTGGTTTCCAAGGTTTCCCCTCCCCACCACTTTGAAGGCCAGTTAGTCTTCTTGCTGAGATAGATTGGTTTCCAAGGTTTCCCCTCCCCACCACTTTGAAGGCCAGTTAGTCTTCTTGCTGAGATAGGTTGGTTTCCAAGGTTTCCCCTCCCCACCACTTTGAAGGCCAGTTAGTCTTCTTGCTGAGATAGGTTGTTTTCCAAGGTTTCCCCTCCTCACCACTTTGAAGGCCAGTTAGTCTTCTTGCTGGATAGGTTGTTTTCCAAGGTTTCCCCTCCCCACCACTTTGAAGGCCAGTTAGTCTTCTTGCTGAGATAGGTTGATTTCCAAGGTTTCCCCTCCCCACCACTTTGAAGGCCAGTTAGTCTTCTTGCTGAGATAGGTTGATTTCCAAGGTTTCCCCTCCCCACCACTTTGAAGGCCAGTTAGTCTTCTTGCTGAGATAGTTGATTTCCAAGGTTTCCCCTCCCCACCACTTTGAAGGCCAGTTAGTCTTCTTGCTGAGATAGGTTGATTTCCAAGGTTTCCCCTCCCACCACTTTGAAGGCCAGTTAGTCTTCTTGCTGAGATAGGTTGATTTCCAAGGTTTCCCCTCCCCACCACTTTGAAGGCCAGTTAGTCTTCTTGCTGAGATAGGTTGGTTCCAAGGTTTCCCCTCCCCACACTTTGAAGGCCAGTTAGTCTTCTTGCTGAGATAGGTTGGTTTCCAAGGTTTCCCCTCCCCACCACTTTGAAGGCCAGTTAGTCTTCTTGCTGAGATAGGTTGGTTTCCAAGGTTTCCCCTCTCCACCACTTTGAAGGCCAGTTAGTCTCTTGCTGGATAGGTTGGTTTCCAAGGTTTCCCCTCCCCACCACTTTGAAGGCCAGTTAGTCTTCTTGCTGAGATAGGTTGGTTTCCAAGGTTTCCCCTCCCCACCACTTTGAAGGCCAGTTAGTCTTCTTGCTGAGATAGGTTGATTTCCAAGGTTTCCCCTCCCCACCACTTTGAAGGCCAGTTAGTCTTCTTGCTGAGATAGTTGTTTTCCAAGGTTTCCCCTCCCCACCACTTTGAAGGCCAGTTAGTCTTCTTGCTGAGATAGGTTGATTTCCAAGGTTTCCCTCCCCATCACTTTGAAGGCCAGTTAGTCTTCTTGCTGAGATAGGTTGATTTCCAAGGTTTCCCCTCCCCACCACTTTGAAGGCCAGTTAGTCTTCTTGCTGAGATAGGTTGATTTCCAAGGTTTCCCCTCCCCACCACTTTGAAGGCCAGTTAGTCTTCTTGCTGAGATAGGTTGATTTCCAAGGTTTCCCCTCCCCACCACTTTGAAGGCCAGTTAGTCTTCTTGCTGAGATAGGTTGATTTCCAAGGTTTCCCCTCCCCACCACTTTGAAGGCCAGTTAGTCTTCTTGCTGAGATAGGTTGATTTCCAAGGTTTCCCCTCCCCACCACTTTGAAGGCCAGTTAGTCTTCTTGCTGAGATAGGTTGATTTCCAAGGTTTCCCTCCCCACCACTTTGAAGGCCAGTTAGTCTTCTTGCTGAGATAGGTTGATTTCCAAGGTTTCCCCTCCCCACCACTTTGAAGGCCAGTTAGTCTTCTTGCTGAGATAGGTTGATTTCCAAGGTTTCCCCTCCCCACCACTTTGAAGGCCAGTTAGTCTTCTTGCTGAGATAGGTTGATTTCCAAGGTTTCCCCTCCCCACCACTTTGAAGGCCAGTTAGTCTTCTTGCTGAGATAGGTTGATTTCCAAGGTTTCCCCTCCCCACCACTTTGAAGGCCAGTTAGTCTTCTTGCTGAGATAGGTTGATTTCCAAGGTTTCCCCTCCCCACCACTTTGAAGGCCAGTTAGTCTTCTTGCTGAGATAGGTTGATTTCCAAGGTTTCCCCTCCCCACCACTTTGAAGGCCAGTTAGTCTTCTTGCTGAGATAGGTTGGTTTCCAAGGTTTCCCCTCCCCACCACTTTGAAGGCCAGTTAGTCTTCTTGCTGAGATAGGTTGGTTTCCAAGGTTTCCCCTCTCCACCACTTTGAAGGCCAGTTAGTCTTCTTGCTGAGATAGGTTGGTTTCCAAGGTTCCCTCCCCACCACTTTGAAGGCCAGTTAGTCTTCTTGCTGAGATAGGTTGGTTTCCAAGGTTTCCCCTCCCCACCACTTTGAAGGCCAGTTAGTCTTCTTGCTGAGATAGGTTGATTTCCAAGGTTTCCCCTCCCCACCACTTTGAAGGCCAGTTAGTCTTCTTGCTGAGATAGGTTGTTTTCCAAGGTTTCCCCTCCCCACCACTTTGAAGGCCAGTTAGTCTTCTTGCTGAGATAGGTTGATTTCCAAGGTTTCCCCTCCCCACCACTTTGAAGGCCAGTTAGTCTTCTTGCTGAGATAGGTTGATTTCCAAGGTTTCCCCTCCCCACCACTTTGAAGGCCAGTTAGTCTTCTTGCTGAGATAGGTTGATTTCCAAGGTTTCCCCTCCCCACCACTTTGAAGGCCAGTTAGTCTTCTTGCTGAGATAGGTTGATTTCCAAGGTTTCCCCTCCCACCACTTTGAAGGCCAGTTAGTCTTCTTGCTGAGATAGGTTGATTTCCAAGGTTTCCCCTCCCCACCACTTTGAAGGCCAGTTAGTCTTCTTGCTGAGATAGGTTGATTTCCAAGGTTTCCCCTCCCCACCACTTTGAAGGCCAGTTAGTCTTCTTGCTGAGATAGGTTGATTTCCAAGGTTTCCCTCCCCACCACTTTGAAGGCCAGTTAGTCTTCTTGCTGAGATAGGTTGATTTCCAAGGTTTCCCCTCCCCACCACTTTGAAGGCCAGTTAGTCTTCTTGCTGAGATAGGTTGATTTCCAAGGTTTCCCCTCCCCACCACTTTGAAGGCCAGTTAGTCTTCTTGCTGAGATAGGTTGATTTCCAAGGTTTCCCCTCCCCACCACTTTGAAGGCCAGTTAGTCTTCTTGCTGAGATAGGTTGATTTCCAAGGTTTCCCCTCCCCACCACTTTGAAGGCCAGTTAGTCTTCTTGCCTTTCTGAAGTCTTGGTAAACAAAAATTGGGTGGCGCTGCAATGCGGCGATGCGCTCTCAAAGGGGAGAGCAGCCCGAGTTTGGCATAGTAAATGCATTGTGACAAAAGAAATGAATATGAATATTGATATGAATATGAATATGAATATGAATATGAACATGAATATGAATATGAATATGAACATGAACATGAATATAGATATGAACATGAATATGAATATGAATGTGAATATGAACATGAATATAGATATGAACATGAATATGAATATGAAGGCTTGTACAATGCTCACACCATAAATAGTGAGTGTGTGAGTGTGTGAGTCTGTTGACTACTTACAGATCATCTGACACTGAGTATTTGCTTACTACACAGAATATCGAAACTGAAGAACTGTTTACATAGATAATGTGAAAGTGAATAGTTGTATTCTGTGTGATTCAATACTAGTATAAAATAAAAGAAATCAGTTGTGTAGGGTCTCAAGACCCGACCAGCTCATGGGTTTATGTGCAGGCTTAAGGCTTGTACCGTGATCATTCTAGATCTTCTCCATCACATGGCATCTGTGATGTTAGTGCATATGGAATTCATACCGAGCACGGAGACATCATCTTGAGATATTGA